>JABUQX010028076.1:0-12500 GCA_015478945.1 Trachelipus rathkii
TCAAAGAGAAGAGATAAGATACATCTGCCCTTTTCGTACTTAATCCATATCTGTACCATCTTTCTCCCCAGGTTTCTCCATTCACTTTCTTATCTAGTATCCTGTTTATACCTTCCAAGTCTCCTCTGGCATGAAGGCGCACACTCCATTATTCTTTCCCTTCAACTAAACCTAATAACTTGGTTTAAACTCTGCTTGTTCTCGTGTCATTCAGGAGAGAGAACGCTGCCTTCAGAAATTCCAAAAAACCCACGCAGCTTAAATTTCATCGCGGAAACCGTGTCAAATTATTCTCCGTGACACTAACAATCTTTCTTCAAGTAGAAATGCAATGATTTAGTTGGTTCTCTTCCTAATCCTTTCTGGCATTTTGCAAAAACATTTAATTTATTTCCTCTCGTCTTTCCCTCCTCTAAGTACTTCCACTAAAGGCTGAAACTCTCTCTGACCTTTTCTTCTAATTCACTAGAGAGTCCGGAGCCATTCCCCTCCTTCCAACTCATGACTAATAAGCAATTCTTCTAAGATGTATTCTCCTTTCTGTGAGCATGGTGTAATCATAGTTAAGGATAACGCATCAAATATCTTCATTACTTTTGAAAATTAAAATAAGACAATGAGCAAAACTTGAGGACATGGTCAAGATGTGATACAGATTTATTGTATGTAAGACGAGGAAGTAAGAAATTTAAATGAACGTGAACACACTATGAAAAGATTATGTTTCAATGACGTTAATATTGAGTGGACTCATGAGGTGACGAGTTCACACTTTACAATACTCTTGCAGCAGATCTTATAAACAAGGCGAGACAAATAGCAAAGGTAACGAGTGCATAAAAATTAATGGAAGTTTTAAAATGCGTCAAGCTGGAAAAGTGAGGTGAGGATGAAGGCAATTGGCATCCACTGGCATACAGCAAAAGCGAAATGAAAATGAGTCTAAATTGTTATCTAAAATAGTTGCAGAGTTGGTACTTAACACGGTTATAGATCTTGCTCGACATGTCAAGTGAGTGTTCGAGCACTTATTTGCAGATTTAAAAATAATAAAATCGAATCTATGGTCATCGTTAAAGGAGGATTCGTTTGAAGCAGTTTTATTTGTATGAAAGAACAGTTTTGAAAAAAAAATTATATTACATATGCTCATATAATTCAAAGAGGATTTATTTTAAGTTAGAAAGAAAGTAAATTACAATTTATTCTATTTGTTATAAAAAAAAAAAATATTTTCTAAATTTTAAATTGAAAGTCAGAATAAAGGGCACTAGAATAATCTTATTTATACTCGCCAATACCATATTTGTTTTAATATTTAAGAGAATTAATGAATCATGCGTAAATGGAGATTAAATAATAACCAAGAACTGAAGTCAGAGTCGGTTAATTTAAAATAATTTAGAAGGGGCCGCAATCTGAGTGGGACTAATTTTAATTAAGATGGTGGAGACCGTAAAACATTTACCTGCACAACATAAATAAGTTCTTTTGACCTCTTCTACTGTTTTCCATTATCACTTTACTAATCCCTAATTGTCCTTTAGTTTCATAAGTACGATTGCTGCGCCATTTTCGCTCTTCAATAATTATGTTGTTACTTGCAATAATATCCATGCTTATAATAGTGTAGTCTTTTAGGTCTTTAATTCGGAATTTATATTACATTTCCATGGCTTAAGCATGGTTAGTAAAGTCCATTTCCCGATTTACATTTCCAAACTACCACCGAACACTTAAACAATTTTATATTTTCAGATTTTGAGTGGATTTTTAGTGAGCCGTTTTATCTTACAATCATAGTGCTACTCAGCACATTTAAATAACTTCATATTTGATGCACAGAGAAGTGTCTTTTTCAACTTCAATTATCAATTACATCCGCTAACACTCAGAACAACTTAAACAATTTATATTTCTATGATTTAGCAAGTGGAATTTTAGTGACCTTTTTATCAATTACTCCATAGCTGCACTTCCGCACTAATTAAGTAACTTTATCTTTCGATGAAAGCATGGGTCTTTTTAACCCTTCTTTATCAAACATCATAGCTGCAACTCGGAACACTTAACATTTTTATATTCATGATTTACAAGTTGATTTTTAGTGACCAGTTTTATCATTTACATACATGAGCTGCACTCCGCACCAATTACATACTTATATTTAGATGCACAACATTGTTTTAAACTTCTTTATCAAAATTCTAGCTCACTGCGGAACACTTAACTTTTTATATTTCCATGATTTGCAAGTGGATTTTTAAGTCTCTTTTATCATTACTTTTCATAGCTACACTAGAACATTTAAAATTAACTTTATATGTCGATGCATCAAGCCATGTGTCTATTTAAGGGTTCTTTCTGATTACAGTCCATCGCTGCACTCCGCACAAGTTAAATAACTTTAAAAATTAATTTCGAATCGCGCAAAAAAAGCATAATGTCTTTCTAGTTTTGATTTCTTATTACCATCCATAGCTGCACCAGAAACATTTAAACAATTTTATGTTTTCATGATTTAGCAAGTGGACTTTTAGTGAACTTTTATCATTACATTCATAATAGCTAACCAGAACGATTTAATAACTTATATTTTGATGCACAAGCCATGGTGTGTTTTAAACTTGATTTGTCATTACATTCAATAGCTGCACTCGAACAGCTAAACATTTATAATTTCATGATTTATGTCAAGTGGAGTTTAGTGACCCATTTATCATGACAAATCCATAGCTGCACTCCGACAATTAAATAACTTTATATTTCTGATGCACAGCATATGTGTTTTTTTTAAAGTTTTGATTTTCTTATTACTCCATAAAGCTGCCTCAGAACATTTAAACAATTTTATGTTTTCATGATTTAGCAAGTGGATTTTTAAGTCTCTTTTATTATTACTTTTATAGCTACACTCAGAACATTTAAATAACTTTATATTTCGATGCACAAGCATGTGTCTATTTAAGGTCCTTTAGATTACATTCATAAGCTGCACTCTGAGCATTTGAAATAACTTCATTTTTGATGCAAAGCATGTGTGTTTAAACTTCCTTTGTCATGTACATTCATGCTGCTAACTCGGAACAACATTTAAACAATTTATATTTCCAGTGATTTAGCACGTGATTTAGTGACCTTTTATTATTACATATAGCTGCACTCCGCACATTTAAATAACTTTATATTTCGATGCATCCAAGCATGTGGTCTTTTAGCTCCTTACATTAAGCATTATAGCTGCAATGTGCCACATTTGAACTAATATGCTGTGAATTAACAAATGGATTTTTTTAGCTATAATTTAAAATTAGATTCATTAACTGCAATGTGGCATTTCCAACGTTTGTTATGCATCTTTAAATGCTTTTCAAACTCATCGTTGCTTTAGAACTAAACACACAATCTGCAACTGAGGTTTTTTAGATGACTTTTTTTAATGGTTTGATCAAGAGGTACTGACGTTGAGGTCCTGCTTCTTCGACACATACTCTCATTTTGGGAACCTTTTTCTCTTCACAGCAATTGCCAAGGAAGTGTCTGCGCAATCAATAATTCATATACAAAACAGAATTAAAATTTATATTGTTATGAACGCATAAAATTATATCCATTTATAGAGAACGCCTATTAAATATAAATTATTAACTATTAAATTTTTTTAATGTTGAATCAAATTTTAAAAATTCCAAAAATTGAAATTCAATTAGTCGATTTGACTCACAATATAATAAACAAATTAAAAAAAAAGATACAAACTTAATAAAGTATTTAAATTACATTCAAATTTAGTCAAAATTTTATTAAAAGTTCTTAAATTTAGTTATGATGCTTAAAGTTATATAATATATTCAGTAAATATATATATGAGCTATTAAGTATAAACTATAGGTGTATATAGTGCGAGATAGATTAGTACATAGGCTATGTCACCAGTATTATATACTATTACCTATATATATTATATATCCGATATAATATATATGTAATAATAATAGTACCGTCTGTTGATATCAAGAGATATAGTATACCGGGTAATATATGATATATATATATATATATATATTATATAAATCGTTAACTATGTGATAGAAATTTAATAGATACAACTTATACCAACGTAGAAATGTTTTTAAGATAGTAAATTTACGACAGGTTTAAACTGGAATAATAATTTTATGTGTTTTAATGCTATACAATATAATAAATGGAATTTATCCAACAGTCTAGTGGCGTGAAAGGTAATTAAAGCACAAACTTACTTGTTGAAAAACTGAAAAAGAACTCTTATCCAGTCCTGATATTACAGGAATTTGGAAATTGTTATCTATTCAAACAGCCGTTGGTCTGATCTATGAGATTACCGGCTTCTTAGCATAGGTAGAAATAATTCCTAACAATACGTATTGTCATTAACGTATTTTCGATAATAAAGTTGAATTTGAATCTTAAGCGTTAGTTATTGAAGAAAAAAGCGTTACTATGCACTTAATAAAGTTACACAAAAATCACATTATATAAGGCCTTAGTGATTATAAGTTTTAACACTTTTTTAAACGTTAACACTTAATGCAAATATATGAAGGGAGTTTTATATAAAAGCATCCACTTCTTTCGAACGACAGAAATTACTAAACTTTTTTCAGCACAAGTTCAATCAGCGACTTGACAGTACGAGGTCGAAAACGTAAAAGCTTTGATTTTGAATAATTATTCCAGCATATCAACTCCAGCTATTTAACTTCCTCAAAAGTGTTCCGGTTTCATGATTCCAATATTTACAATTTAAAACACATAACATCTTTTAAGGAATAAATATAGTTTGGCAAAGAGTTAATAATTGAAATGCACACGAATTTGAGACCAAAAGCATATTGAAACGCAAACTTTCATTACGAAATATTTTAAGCTATTGATTCGCATTCCAATTTTAATACACTGGGCGGGGGCGATGGCACGGATTTCGACGAATTCGTGTCATTTAAAAAAAAACAAAAAAACAAAACAAAAGAATTTGATTAATCAGAACTCTCGGATGATTCCGATTCCGATTCCGATTCATTACCGATATTCAAAAATTTCGAACGTGCTACTATAGCTGCTTTCCTTCTGGGACACACAACGAATTGCATTCGCGGGAGTATCTGATAATTGTGTAGGGGCAGGAATTGTTTACTCGGTACGATGATATGGTCACACGCTTAGTCTGAGAATGCTTGAATGCAGGGAACTTTAGATCCTTGAAGAGTTGTGACTTGATTTCAGTCTGTGTGGTTCACATTGATAGCTCTTTAAAAGGAGATAAGATGCTTTAAAGTGGGGTAGCACAGAGTATTGAACGCTCACCAGGCGTTCGAGAACTAGATGCGGAAACGTATTATCATTCTTCCATAAATAAGCAGTTGAATTGGCCCTTGGGATTGCTATGTGTTCTGACTGCGGATTTTAATGTTAAGCTACGATGTCTCCTACTGATTTCGCCCTATTGTATCCACACACGCATTAGAGTCTTTTCGCATCTCCTCAAACTATAATAAATCTCATTATCAGCTACGCCCACTGAGTCCTGGAAGTCTTCGAATATTTCAGTAGATTTCGTGGATTCGGATTAGTTTTCTCGTGAAGGGATATAAGGATAGTTGGTTCAGTAGGATACGGAGAGTAGTTATGATTAGCTATACGTTGATTACAAGTTGGGAGACGGCACTATATCATTTTATCCACGAGACAAGATATGCGCTTAATCGGTCCGCTCGAATTGATATCATTAAGCATATTAGTCTGCACTGCCGTGTTCGTGAAATCGAAGTATTCCCAAAGTTTTTACGTCCAACAGTCTTATAGAGACAATTTTTAACAGTCCGAATTGACCTTTCCCACATACTTCCCATCCAAGGGCTGTATAGGGGAATGCGGATATGTTTAATGTGATTTTTACGCAAAAATTCGGAACCCACCTCTGATACAACAAACTGCTCGAGAGCATCCGCACCTTTATTAAAAGATCGGGCATTGTCGCTATATAAAAATTCAGGGACTCCAAACCTAGCCACAAAGCGTTGGAACGATTGAACGAATGCCCTAGCAGACATATCTGGGATAAGATCCAAATAGACACAACGAATATTGAGGCAGGTGTAAAGAAGAATATACATTTTTTGAGGTTGGGTGGACCCTTTAATTTTAATGAAAAAATGTTTAGTAAAATCCACTCCAACATTTGAGAAAGGACGATAGAAATTGACTTGCGCTTTTGTGAAATTAGTAAACTTCGGATAAGAATAAGAAAAGCTGTTGAACTTTGTACAAGTCACACATTCCGATAAAACTCTTCTTATTGTATGACGAGCTGATGTTAAGTTATCCAGTAGCCCTTTAAACGAATGAAGGTCAAAGTAGCTTGAATGCCAAGATGTTTACAAGAAACATGTGCATCTCTGACAATCAGGGTGGTAAGATGATGGGACTTGCCAAGGACTACTGGATTGACTATCTCGAAACTATAGTAGTTAGTGCGAGACAACCGTCCTTTACTTCTTATAAGACCCAAATCGTCCAAAAAGAAGTTCAGGCGAGAAACTAAATCAGGTGGTTTTGAAGAAGTTGATCCCGATTGAATCTCTCTCAAAAAACGAAGTTCGACAGGAAAACTTTCTTGTTGCATAATCTTGAGCAAGAAAAGTCGAGCTTTCCTATCATTTTCAATAGGATCGATGGAAGATGTGCCGAATTTGTAGAGTAAAGCACATACTCTTAACAAAGTTGAAAGGGAAGAATACTTGGTCATGTCAATAATAGGAGGAGGTGGGGCTTGAATGACTGTGAAGGTAGTTGAAAGCCCTTCCTGTACACTCCTTGTTTGCTGATAACTAGGCCAATACACTTGGTCGTGTTTAAGCCAAGCTGGTCCATTCTTCCATAGTTCGAGCTTCTTCATGAATTCGCGACAGGACAAACCACGAGTTATAAGATCTGCAGGGTTTTCATCTGTTTTGACGTAGTTAAATGAGATCGGTATTAAATTATCGTTTCTCATAGATGAAACCATACTCTTAATGTCCTGTATACGATTCCGAACGAAAATTTGTTTTGTCCTGCTACCTCCTCCAGCTACCCATGCAAGAACGATTTGGGAGTCAGAGAAGACGTTGACCTTACTAAATTCAACCTCTTGTAGGCTAGTCACGATCTGCGGAAGGCATTTAAGCGCCAGAAAGATGGATAAAAGCTCTAAACAAGGAAGGGTTTTTCCCTTGAGAGGAGCTACTTTAGATTTGGCCCACATTAACGAAGGACCTTGTTCTGGGGAGGTGATGTAAGCCGCAAATCCATAGCTCTTTGAACTAGCATCGCAAAAGATGTTAAGGGTTGCATTAGTCGATGAGGTATCAAAACAAAAACGATTGAACGATAAACTCTTAAGAGAGTCAAGATCGGCCCTTAATTTTTCCCAATCCTCCTTTATTTCAAGATCGATAGAGTCGTCCCAACTCATTTGTTTTTCCCATATACGTCTCATCAAAAGTCGACCTCTCAATGTGACAGGAAGAAACAAAGAAAGAGGATCAAAGATTTTATTAACTTGAGAGAGCAGATCTCTTTTTGAACTGACTGATGATAACTCAAAGTCTGCGAGTCTCAGGGTGTCATTACCAGGATGGTAAAGGTAACCTAGAACTTTTTCCTCTTCGCAGTTATGGGAAGAAAACATGTTATCCTGTTTTATTTGAGCCTTAAGATCTGAATGGTTAGTGTTCCAAGAACACAAGTTGAATCCTCCTTCCTTCATTCTTTGAACTGATGTGGTGTAAATGTTTCTCAGTACTTCTGGGGACGAGTGAGTGTAAATAAAATTATCTACATAAAGATTATTTATCAGAAGACGAGAGACTAAATCATAAGGATAGTTATTCTGAATGTGGTGTCTAATAACAGCTCCCAAAATGTAGGGAGAAACAGCAAGTCCGAATATGATGGTTGCGTACCGATAAGTAACAAGCCTGCCATCTTCTTCCCAGAAGAAACAAAACTTGTTACGGTCACTTTCTTGCTTGAGATAGATTTGTAAGAAAGCTTTAGATATGTCCGCAACAACCACATATTTATTGGTTCTAAAAGCTAAAAGAAGACGAAGAAGGGGAACCAACAAATCTATACCTGGATAACAGGCTTGATTAAGGGAAGGAGCTCCTTTTGTACGAAGACTGCAATTGAATACAGGTCTAATCTTAGTTGATACCTGATCAGCCATTCTTATGACAGGCCTGTGGGGAACCCATACATATTTATGGAAGTCCTTCGGAGATACGTTGATGATTTCAATTATGCCGTTTTTCAGCTGTTCTTTAAAGACATCACTGTATGCTTTGTCGAGTCCCTGATTGTTGAGACGATTCTTGACTCGTTTTAGTGTACTTAAAGCAACATTATAGTTGGATGGAACTTGATGCAGCAAATCCTGAATCCAAGGGATTTCGATGTGGTACTTTCCATCGATAAATTGAATGGAGTTGTGGAATTTAGTTATAAATTCTTTGTCGGTAGTACCATAATCTTTTTCTTCCTGAATTCCCATGGACTCCAGACTGTACAGATGCTCCAGACCAAGTTCAGTATCCTTTTGATTCGAGGAAAGATCGATGACATCAGGGTAGGAAGGATGGGGATCTAGGATTGAGTTTACGAGGGTTTGAGGAGCGTTGACAAATTGGTAGGGCAATGAAGAGACAGACATTGTTAGTCATGAATCTTCCTCCTCATGTTCTCGCGATGAGCTAACAGACTGCTTTCTGTACAGAAAGTCTTTTTGATGTGGAAGTAGAAAAGAATCCACAGGACCGAAAGGAACTAAACCGAAACAAGTTGAAATAGCACTTCCTTCCAAACATTCTACCATTTGGAAGTGCCTCATATGACAAAGAGCGTCAGTGCCAAGCAAAAGGTCGATGTTATTCACAGAGTCCCCATAAGGACCTACAAATGAGTTATCAGCTACTTTGTATTTTGACGAAATTCTACAAATAGCAGATGCCAGTCCATTAACAGTAAAACCCACATCTAAAGAAGGGTCTACAAGAACAGGAATTGATATAAATGAATCACAACAACAGTTGAGATCCAAATCAACCAAATAAGAAGAACGAACCTGCTCTCCGATGAAGGTTTTGATGGGATTGTCAATCTTGGGTAATTGCTCACAATTGATGTCGAATTTATTGAGCAATCTTGGACTAGCATAGGTTCTCTGTGAACCTAAGTCGATTAATGAACGAACAGGCACAGACTTATTCTTGTGTCTTACTGTGATGGTGATGGTAGGTAAGATTTGGGAGGCAGATGACTGTCCGGTATTGATACACAAGTGGTTGCTAATACCAGAATTACTTTCTTCATCGGCATCTTTTCGATTGTTGTTCCGATGTTGAGTATGAATTTCAGATGGACAAAGAGCTGTGAGATGCTTTCTACTCTTGCAATTTAAGCAAGGGTACTTAAGGTTGATTTTGCTGGACACTTATCCACCATATGTTTCAAGCTGGAACAGTTGCTGCACAGCTTAAGCACAACACATCTGTCCCTTTTGGCCTTAGGAGATTCATAAACTGTGCATTCTGAAAGGAAATGCTTCCCACTGCACAACTTACATTTAATTTCAGAAGATGCTTGAATATTTGACGAAGATGGAGATGATGTCTTTTTATTCACACTATCACCTTTAGATGTATTGAAAGTATGACTCTGTTCAGATGGTACAGAAGGAAACTTTTTCAAATTTCTGTTTCTCCTTTTTGAATCAAAAGAAGAACGAGAAGAACCAGAAGAGGGAGATTGAGTGTAAGATTTTGGAGTTCGAAATCTTTCCATATTATGAATGATTTGATTGTGTTCTTTGAATATAAGGTTGATGGAAGGATATTGTTCCTTCGTATGACAGCTTCAACTCTCTCAAAAATGAAATAGGAAGCTTATCAACCACGATATGACTTATTAACTTGCAACCGGATGAATCCTCTTGAAAAAAGTCAACTCCAAGTTCCTTAAGTTCCTTCAAGTTAGCACGAACCTTTAAAATGAAAGACCGGACAGGTTCCAACTGTCTTCCGTCAAGAGGCGGAGCCGAATCTAACTCATGTAAAATAGAGTCAATAATGAATGCTTTATCTAGATAATGTTCCTTTAAGATGGTTAAGGCAACATCATAATTGTCATCCGTGCCTGACAAGAACTCAATGTCCTTCAGAGCATATCCCTTCAAATGTGATTTTAAATATTGAAGTTTGATGGCCTTTGAGATGTCTCTTCTCTCTCCATATACGTTATTGAAAGATTGGAGAAAAGAGCGGAAAGAATGCTTGTCTTTATCTCCCGAGAAATCTCCACACTTTAATGCAGGAATCTTTAAGCTAGAAGGATAATGACAGCAATTCTCCTTTGAGTTTGACTTCTCTGAAGAGGCACTAGACGACTTTCTTGAATCCGAATTATAACCATACTTGTCTTTTAACAAGTGAAGCGCTTTAGCCATCTTAATATGGTAGGTATCAGTGGCTGTAAGTTCTTCGTCAAGTATGGCTTGGTCAACTTTCGTATATTCAGCCCCCAATATTAAGTTTTCAATGATGGTGTCTTGAGCTTTAATTTCACTCATGACTGTTGTCACCTTTTCAAATACAGTTTTTACAACAACTGGATCGTAAAAGGTGGGAGAGTCCTCATCACCTTCCTCTTCTATAGGAAAGTGTTTACAACAGAGAGTAAGTTTTCTTCTTAAGTGTCCCCTTTTTAACCTAAGAGGACCCAAGTCTTTAAGAAGACTTGACTTGAGGCTAGATATTTCCTCTCCTGAAAGATCTGTAGGCATTAGGTCTTGAAAATCAGCAGCCTCTTTCAGATCTAAGTCTTGAATGATGTCCATATTGATAGTAGAAAGAACAAATCGAGAAAGAATGGAACGAATGAGAAATAATACACTAGTGCGCAGTAACTATGTCAAAAACAACCACTGAGCATATACTATGTCTATGTTGAAAATCTATGTCGAAAACAACTACTGCGCATAGACTATATCGAAAAACAATCACCGCGCATAGGCTATGTCAAAAAACAAACACTGCACATAGACTATGTCGAAAAATAAACACCGCGCATAGACTATGTCGAAAAACAATCACCGCGCATAGGCTATGTTGAAAATAAACACCGCGCATAGACTATGTCGAAAAATAATAACTGCACATAGACTGTCAAAAAACAATCACCGCGCATAGACTATGTCGAAAAACAAAACACTGCTGCACAGACTATGTCCGGAAAACAATACACCGCGCATATGTGGCTTTATGCGAAACCAAAACACTGTTGTCAATAGACTAGCTGTCGAAAAATAAACCATGCGCATAGACCTATGTGTCGATAAAAATAAACACTGTCGCATTTTTAGATATTGTTCGAAAAATAAACTCTGCGCATAGACTCTTATGTCTCGTATAAAAAATAAACCCTTCTAGCGCATACGACTATTTCGAAAATAATACCTTCTTGCGCAATATTTTAGACTATGTTGAATAATATATTACCCTGCGCATAGACTATGTCGATAATTAATAAACCCTGTGATCAGCATATATTTAGACTATGAGTTTGAATAATAATTACTATATATATAATATATATATATAATATAATTGCGCATAGACTATGTCGAAAATAAACCTACTGCGCATATTAGACTATAGTGATTGTGAAAATAATTAAAACCTTATGCGTCAATATATATTAAGTACTATATGTCGAAGAATAATTAAAACTAATCTTGCGCCATAGACTATGTTATGATCGATAATAATATAAATCCCTATAGCGCTATATAGACTATGTCGAAAAAATAAATACTACTGTACGCATAGTACATATATGTTTGAAAAATATATAATACCTAATGCGCATATAGATATAGTGTTCGTGAAAATAAATATAAACTACTTAGCCGCATAGACTATGTACGAATATATAAACCTGTGCGTCACTATACGCCATTTGACTTATATGGTCTAGAAAATCAAATCTCCTCCTCTCTCGCAATGTAGTCGAGTGGTTCCGATTTACTGAAACTCTACTGCCAGCTTCGTAGTCAAGCCTCCTTCTCCAGACAACATCTTGAATTAAGACTATGTTGAAACAAGCACTGCGCACAGACTATGTCGAAAAATAACCGCGCATAGGCTATGTCTATGTCGAAAATCTATGTCGAAAAACAACTACTGCGCATAAACTATGTCGAAAAACAATCACCGCGCATAGGCTATGTCAAAAAACAAACACTGCGCATAGACTATGTCGAAAAATAAACACTGCACATAGACTATGTCGGAAAACCAAAACTGCGCATAGACTATGTCGAAAAACAAACACTGCGCACAGACTATGTCGGAAAACAATCACCGCGCATAGGCTATGTCGAAAACCAAACACTGCGCATAGACTATGTCGAAAAATAAACC
>JABUQX010028076.1:27500-34781 GCA_015478945.1 Trachelipus rathkii
TTTGAGTAAATATTGATTAAGACTTCCCACTTAAAAATTATTTCATGATTGAAGCAAGCCAGTTATTAAAAAAATATAAAGATTAATCCTTTGGTATAATATTTTTGCAAATTGTTTGAAAACACCATGTTTTTGGGAGTCAATTAAAATATGTAATTTCGAATGAACATTAATCGTCAATAAAGTTCAAGAACTGCTCCACACAGTTACAAAGAATAGCAACCGTTGAACTTATTGTAGTAAAAAATTCATTTAAGTTACAAATATTCACAATTATTCTTTTTGAATTAATTATCAATGATAATAGGTTGAACTTTGAAATATGCATGACATGATCATCTCTTTATTCAATATATATATATATATATATATATATATATATATATATATATAATATATATATATATATATATATATATATATGTATATATGTAATAATATATGTATATAATATATATATATATGTATAATATATATTATATAATAATAATAATAATAATATATATGTAATATATAATATAATATAATAATATATATATATAATAATAATAATATATATATATAAATATATATATATAATAATAATATATATATATATAATAATAATAATAATATATCTTTGTTACAACATACTTCAATAATAATATAATAACATAAATATATATATAATATAATAATAATAATAATAATATATATATATAAATATATATATAATATATAATAACAATAATAATATATATATATATATATATATAATAATATATATATATATATAATATATATATATATATATATATATAATATATATAATAACGCCTTAATATATATATAAAGCAAATACCTCGCTAACAAAACTCGAGCCATGAGTATTCATTTATTAAACAATTACATCCTTAATTTTATATTTCAGACGTTTCGGATTCACAATAATCATCTTCATTGAACTAAAAATTAAAAATAGACAAAGGGAAAAAACGTAGCAAATAATTATATAAAATCTAATAAATTTAAAATTGATCAATAAGTAATATACACTTATTTATATATATATATATATAAATATATATATATATATATATATATACTATATATATATATATATATATATATATATATATATATATATAACTATATATATATATATATATATATATATATATATATATAAAAAAATATATATATATATTTATATATATATGTATATACTGTATATATATAAATATATATATATATATATATATATATATATATATATATATATATATATATATATATATATATATATATATATATATATATATATATATATATATATATATATATATATATAAAATAAAAAATAAAATGCTGAAATACATGGTCACAGATAGCGGTTGTCTCAGGGATACTGAACCGGAAACCTGCTCTAAATGAGAGTCCCTTAGGCTTCGAAATCCTGATAAATAGTTAAAAGTTACCCTGCAGAGTCAAGAATTTTTCTAAGAGATTTAGTAAGATCTGTG
The DNA here is from genome assembly GCA_015478945.1 of Trachelipus rathkii. Classification (NCBI taxonomy): domain Eukaryota; kingdom Metazoa; phylum Arthropoda; class Malacostraca; order Isopoda; family Trachelipodidae; genus Trachelipus; species Trachelipus rathkii. The sequence continues at coordinate 29,003 of JABUQX010028076.1, forward strand.
GTTTTGGGGCCGAGAAAGGGGATTTTGAGATAAATTGAAAGTTTAGGAGCTGAAGAGGTGAGAGTTTTAGGACTAAAGATATCGTCCAAATAGGGATAAGAATTTTGTCAAACAAATGTAGGGGGAACAGATTACCAACGAAAAAGTTTCGAAGATAACACATCTCTGAGTGAAAACCGGACCAATCTGAGCATATCTTTTAGGCCCAGTTAATTAGGCATAAAATATTATTTAATTTAAAGCGTAGGGGAATGAAACTAAAGAAGTTTGTACCAAGGAAGGTAGAGGAAGGTTTACGGTACATCGAAGTGCGGAAACCATTAGTATTACGTTCGATAATTATATCCAGGAAGGAGAGGTGTTTGTTAGTTTCATGTTCCATGGTGAATTTAATATTTGTGTTTGTTGTTAAGACAGTTCAAAAACTGGGAGGGGTGTGATTGGTCTTTGAATACAATAAAACAGTCATCCAGATATCTACGATAAATATGGATTCATGATATGTGAGAAAAACATTTGCAAAAGATGGGCCCAGTGATGATCCCATCGCCATTCCATTAGTTTGTTGGTAGAGGGTATTGGTGAAGGGGAAAAGTGTCTTCCGTAACCAATTGTAAAAGTTTCTTGAAATGGGTTCTTTGATATTACTATTTATCTTAAACTTCCGTTTTTAGACCCTAAAACTATAAATATAACAAAATCACTAAGAGAAATTCTGACTTCAGCCTATCCACATATAGAATACAGACTCATTTCATCCAATCCCTTCAGTGTGGGCTCTTCCTGTCACCTCAAAGAACGTATTTCCCAAATTACTTCGATCCCTAGTAGTACATAAATATCAATCCGCAGACTGCCATGCCTGCTACATTGGGGAAACTTCTATTCAACTATTGATCAGGATATCGAATCATAAGGGACTTTCCTTCAGAAAAGGTTTCTCATTCAGAATTCCTGAAACATCCGCTATCCGAGATCATGCATTTCATTATTTAATTTTTTGCATATATGTGCATATTAATTATTAATTAATTTTAAATTTTTTAGCTTTTAAATAATTATTTATAACCTTTTATCCCTTTGTTTGTTTTTAATTTTTAGTTCACTGAAGATGGGTTATTGTGAATTCGAAACGTCTGAAATATAAAATTAAGGATGTAATTGTTTAATAAATAAATACTCATGGCTGGAGTTTTGTTAGCGGTATTCGATTTCCATGATTCGATTTCCAAGAAATCAAGTTATTCCTTATATATATATATATATATATATATATATATATATATATATATATATATATATATATATATATATTTATATATATATATATATAAGTATATATATATTCGTGTTAAATATATAAATCTATCTAATTTTTTACTATATACAGGTTAGTTTAGGTTTAATATATTAGATCTAATTCTCTAACAGATAGAGGATTAGAATCTTTCAAGCATTTCTGTCAGTTTATTAATATAACTGCAGGCACTCTTACAAAAAAATATTTGAAATATTTATTTGCTTTTATTTGTGTATAATCTGTTGAAATAAAATGAAATAATAAAATAAATTAAGAAAACCTTTTAAAATAATAATATTTTTATCAATTAGATTTATTTATAAAACATAAAACAATAAATTTAACTATATATCAGTTCGCTTGAGACATCTCAAAGAAATTTTGCTCCTTGGGAATATATCCCAAATGAAATATATATATATATATATATATATATATATATATATATATATATATATATATATATATATATATATATCTTCTATATATATATATATATATATATATATATATATATATATACATACTTTATATATATATATATATATATATATATATACTATATATATATATATATATATATATATATATATATATATATATATATGTATATATATATATATATATATATATATATATATATATATATATATATATATATATAAAATATATATATATATATGTAATAATATATATATATATATATATATATATATATATATATATACTACTATATATATATATATATATATATATATATATATATATATATATATATATATATATATATATATATATATATAAATATATATATATATATATATATATATATATATATATATATATATATATATATATATATATATATATATATATATATATATATATATATATATATATATATACATACTATACTTCATACACATATATATCTAGTATGGCTTCTATTAAACTCATATTTTTTGATGTCAGCCATTAGGATTACTCCATCCAATCACAAGTAAGGAAAACATTTCCTTCTTACCTGCTTAAAGGATCTTACCGATCCAGCATGTTTCAGTTTGAAATATATTTATAAAAATAATAATAACAATGATTCTTGTCTATACTGGAATTACCTTTTGACCTGGAATTAGGATTACATTGAAAAGGTTTATCCTAAATTTAGGCCTAAATTTAGGCCTAACGTAGTTATTTCACACATTTTACAGAAAAGGTCAGTTTGAAATATATTTTGACCTGGAATTGACTAAATCCTTGGGATAAAAAGGATTATCCTAAATTTTGGCCTAAAGTAGTTATTTCAACATTTTACAGAGAGGTCAGTTTCGTATCTGTAAGAAGGAGTGCGGGTTGTTGTGTTTTCTCGTGATGGATTGTCAATGTACATAGATAATAATAATAATAATAAAGAAAATCCGAATTATTTAAAAAACTTTGAAATATTTTTAGCTAACATCGAGTGAATAATATAAATGTAAGTGAATAATTGTTATTTTTAAATAAAAACTTAGAATGATTTTAATAAAATACATGTTATGTTAACAGAGAAGAACTTATTTTGTTATTTTTATACTTATTACATAGCTAAAGATGATGTAAAGCAGTAAGTCAATAGAACAAAACGGGGCATAGCTTGATGTAGAGGGGTGCTAGGGGCTGGTCTTACTGATTTACTGATTTATTGCTTTAAGGTACGTAAAATATATGTTTTTAATAAAATTTCATAAAATTTTAGTAAAAGTTATTTTAAAACTTGATAGTTATAAAATTTATAAACAAAAAGTATTAACAGTTAATAATAAATTCTTTGTTCAAAGATAATGATTGATTTATTATAGAAGTTTTAAGAAACTTTGAAATAATTTTAGTTATATTTGAATGAGTAATATAAATGTACGTGCTTAATTAAAACAAAATGTTTTAATAAATTATACGTCATGTGTGTAAGTAAATCTGCGTGTGTAAGTAAATCTGTGTGTGAGTGTAAGTAAATCTGTGTGTGTGTGTGTGTGTGTGTGTGTGTGTGTGTGTGTGTGTGTGTATGTGTGTAAATGTAAGTGTCTATGGCTAAATGTAAGTGTCATAGTGAATGTGTGTGTGTATAAGTGTGTGTATTAGTGTGTGTGTGTGTGTGTGTGTGTGTGTGTGTGTGTGTGTGTGTGTGTGTGTGTGTGTGTGTGTGTGTGTGTGTGTGTGTGTGACCGCATGTGTATAAGTGTAAATGTAAGTGTCTATGGGTAAATGTAAGTGTCATAGTGAATGTGTGTATAAGTGTCATAGTGAATGTGTGTATAAGTGTCATAGTGAATGTGTGTTCTAAATAATAATAACAATAGGCATGAAGTAAATAACACTAAGTATAAAAATAAAAATAAAATAATAAAAATAATAAAAATAATAAAAATAATAATAAAAATAAATAAAAATAATAATAAAATAAATAAAAAGTATTAAAACAAAATAAAAAACATAATGTTAATAAATATATGAGTTAAAACAGTAAAGCAGAAAGTAAAGCAGAAAGTTAAAGCAGTAAAGCAGAAAGTTAAAGCAGTAAAGCAGTAAAACAAAAGCATACTAATCCCTTAGGTGTTAGGTAACACCTCTATTGATTTACTGATTTACTGCTTTAAGGTATGTAATGTATATGAGTTAAAGCAGTAAAGCAGAAAGTTAAAGCAGTAAAACAAAGTTAAAGCAGTAAAGCAGTAAAACAAACGCATACTAATCCCTTAGGTGTTGGGTAACATTTCTGATTTACTGATTTACTGCTTTGGAACATCTGTAATGTTAATAAATATGTGTGTTTTAAAGCAGTAAAACATATAAGCTAAAGCAGTAAAACATGAGTTAAAGCAGTAAAACATGAGTTAAAGCAGTAAAACAGTAAAACAAAAGCATACTAATCCCCCCTAGGTGTTAGGTAACACCTCTATTGATTTACTGATTTACTGCTTTAAGGTCTGTAAAGTATATGTTTTTAATAAAATTTCGTACAATTGTAGTAAAATAAAATGTTTATATATCAGGCACTCTGGTTTTTTTCTTCTTACATGCAATTTTTAAAAATTTATAAATTAAAAAGTACTAAGTAAAATATAAAAGATGTCTGTAATGAGTTACAGTTTTAGGTTCGCGAAAATGTTTTTAATAAAAATGTTTAAGTGCCTAAAATTAGGGTGGGCTAAAATTGACCCATGGAAGACCAAAGGGTTGGTCGTGTGTTTATACGTGTGTATAAGTGTAAATGTAAGTGTAAGTGTCTATGGTGAGTGTAAGTGTCATAGTGAATGTGTGTATAAGTGTAAGTGGGTGTGTGTATGTGTGTGTGTGTGTTTGTGACCGCTTGTGTATAAGTGTAAATGTAAGTGTCTATTGGTAAATGCAAGTGTCATAGTGAATGTGTGTATAAGTGTCATAGTGAATGTGTGTATAAGCGAATGTGTGTATAAGTGTCATAGTGAATGTGTGTGTGTGTGTGTGTGTGTATAAGTATAAGTGTGTATGTGTGTGTGTGTGTGTGTGCACGGATGGAAATAAGTTAGGATAGATCCATACAGGTCAGGTACCTACATGACCTCATGTTAGCACAGATACCTACCAAAGGCTAGGCATCAGTTACCTGGATGAGCTCAAGGCGGGGTGGAGGCTAGGTGCAGGTGTAGGATAGGTGTAGGCTAGGTGTAGGTGTACGCTAGGTGTAGGTGTAGGTTAGGTTAGGTTAGGTTAGGTTAGGTTAGGTTAGGTTAGGTTAGGTTAGGTTAGGATAGGTTAGGTTAGGTTAGGTCAGGTTAGGTTAGGTTAGGTTATGTTAGGTTAGGTTAGGTTAGGTTAGGTGCAGTTGTAGGCTGGGTATAGGGTATCCGGCAAGGTCAAGGCCGAAATATCATGGTCAAACAAGGTTAATATATATATATATATATATATATATATATATATATATATATATATATATATATATATATATATATATATATATATATATATATATATATATATATATATATATATATATATATATATATATATATATATACAGCCTCTCTCTCTCTCTCTCTCTCTCTCTCTCTCTCTCTCTCTCTCTCTCTCTCTCTCTCTCTCTCTCTCTCTCTCTCTCTCTCTCTCTCTCTCTCTCTCTCTCTCTCTCTCTCTCTCTCTCTCTCTCTCTCTCTCGCTCGCTCGCTTTGTAGATGCGCATGCGCATGTCTGGTTTATGGCTTGACTGGAACAGTAAAAAGAAACGTGTTACTTATCAACACGCGCCGTAATACCAAAAATAAAATTAAAATAATAAAAATAATTACGTTACGCAAATAATTAAAATAATTAAAAATAATAAAAATAATTAAAATAATTCAAATAAAAATGAATAAAATAATTCAAATAAAATGAATAAATTTTTCGAATTAAAGAGAATAAACAATGATAGCCTGGAATCCTACACGTGCTTTTTCGGTTCGAGTTTCACTTTGTGAT
>JABUQX010028077.1:17500-34562 GCA_015478945.1 Trachelipus rathkii
CTTCCCTGCTGTTGTCAACACGTCCATCTCCGACGACAGTCAGATCATATATATATATATATATATATATATATATATATATATATATATATATATATATATATATATATATATATATATATATATATATATATATATATATATATAAATATATATTATATATATAAGATATTAAAAAATGGGAAAAGTGCAGGATACGATGGACTGAATAATGAACTATTCAAAACAGGAGAGGGAATAACTAAATGGTTGACAAGATTGTTAAACCAAGTATGGAAAGAAAGAAAAATACCAACAGAATGGAGGAAAGCAGTAATCTGTCCGATACATAAGAAGGGAGATAAAAGAATATGTGGAAATTATAGAGGAATAGTATTGTTGGTGGGGGCGAGTAAAATATATGAGAGGATCTTAGAAAAAAGATTGAGGATAGAGGTCGAGGACAAGATTGGAAAATGGCAGCACGGTTTCAGACCAGGAAAAAGTACTACTGACCTAATATTTTACATGAAGATGCTGACTGAGAAAATAATAGAGTGGAATGAGAAGGCGTATGCTGCATTCATAGACTTGGAAAAGGCATTCGATAGAATAAATAGGAAGAGACTGTGGAGAGTGTTAGAAGATCCGATGTATGCCATACCAGAAAGTCTGATAGCAGCCATTAAGAGTATGTATGAAAATCCAATAAATACGGTTAGAGGAACAGGAAGAGAGAAGTGGTTCGAAGTGAAAACGGGGGTTAGACAGGGAAGTGTACTGTCACCATTGCTCTTTGCACTTTACCTGGACAGCTGCCTTAAAAGGATATGCATAAGGGAAAATAGGGAGCACACTTTGGTTTATGCGGATGATGCGGCAGTGATAACATCAGGAGCTCAAGACCTGCAAGAAGCTGTGAATAGGTGGAACGAGGTACTGAAGTCAATGGGCATGAGAATAAACAGAGAGAAAACGGAAATAATGGTGATTGCAAGAGAGAGGGAAGAGATAGTAGTGAACATAGAAGATATAAGGCTTAAGCAAGTGAATAGATTTAAGTATTTGGGCGTGGTATTTGACGATCAAGGAAGACAAGATGATGAGTTGAAAGGAAGAATTGGGAGATTTTCACAGAATGTGGGAATGTTATACCCGTTGCTAAAGGAGAAAGGAATACCAACAGAGGTTAAAATATTAATATATAAAACAATTCTGAGACCGATATTGTTGTATGGTTCTGAATGCTGGGCAATGAATACGATGCAAAAAAGCAGAATAGAAGCTGCAGAAATGAGGGTACTTAGACTCATTAGAGGAGTATCGTTGAGAGACAGAATGAGGAGCGAGCTGGTGAGGAGAGAACTGGGAGTGGAACCTGTTTTGGAATGCGTGGAGAGAAACCAGTTAAGATGGTTTGGACATGTGAAAAGAATGAGAGAAGGGGAGAGATTGAGAGAGATGATGGATTGGAGACCAGAAGGTAGGAGACCAGCAGGAAGACCGAGGAAGAGATGGATGGATTCGGTGGCAGAGGCTGTACAACGTAGAGGCAAGACGGTAGAGGAAGTAGAGGAGGAAAGAACATTTGAAGATAGAAATCTTTGGAGAAGATTCTGGAGGAGAAGCACCTGACAGGCATACCCTAACAGGATGGATGGTACAAAATATACATCTATATATATATATATATATATATATATATATATATATATATATATATATATATAAGATATATATATATATATATATATATATATATATATATATATATATAAATATATATATATATATATATATATATATACATACTATATATGTATATATAAATATATATATATATATATATATATATATATATATATATATATATATATTATATATTATATATATATATATATATATAAATATATATATATATATATATATATATATATATATATATATATATATACATATATATATATATATACATATATATATATATATATATATATATATATATGGAGTATATTGTTATATATATATATATATATATATATATATATATATATATATATATATATATATATATATATATATATTAATATCTATATAGATATACATAAAGAAGTTATATATATATATATATATATATATATATATATATATATATATATATATATATATATATATATATATATATATATATATATCAATGTCTAAAGCTGACATCATTTAACTAGAGAACGGCAGCACCTACAGTAACACAAATTCCTTTTTTTTTTCATCTATTCGTCGGAAATATTTAAAAAATTTTTATTAGCCCCATTTAGGGGCCTGAGCGATGGGGACAGAGGCTCCGTCGTCACCGGGAAAGCCGAGAGACCCTGACCCTGCCATATCTTTTGGTGAGCCATCTATGGTATTCTTTAGTTAAAATAACCAAAGTGTAAAGGGAAGTAAAATTATTCTTTTTAAATTGAAATACCATAGGGTAAACCGCAAAGATGGCAGAAAGTCGGGGTCTCTCGGCCTCCGGTGGATGACGGGGAAAACGTCCCCCCCTTTTTCCCCCGTCGGCTCGAGCCCCTAGTGTGCCGTATAAAGCAAATTTTTTTTTTTAAAATTTTCGACCAAAAAAAATTGCAAAAAAAAAAAAAAAAAAAAAATTATTCCACACCACCTCATTCGCAATGACGTTAAAGTCTTGACCATTATACCTCTTCTTGTATAAGAAGGCTTATTTCAAGAACTAGGAAATATGTATACATATATATATATATATATATATATATATATAAATATTATGTTATATTTACATATATATATATATATATACTATATACATTATATATATATATATATATTCTTTAAAACCAACTTTAGAACCCACTTGAGTTCTGATTATTCAAAAAAAGTCATCTATTTATTTATTACGTCTGTCTGTCTATTTATTTATTGTCATTAACACACATGTTAATGGGTTTGTTATTATTAATACGGTCATCACGGTCATCATTATTTCTATTCATCATTCACCATGGTCGCTATTGCTATTATTATTTACGATGCCATGACATTGACCATCTGGTTCATTATTCATCATTTCCATCTGTCTATTGTCATTAATATTTTATTATTATTATATTGCCAGATGTTCACATCTTCACACTATTGTTTATTATTATTACATTATTATTATTATTACATTATTACATTATTACATTATTACATTATTACATATTACAGTCATTCTATATTCATCCCCCCAGTAATGTAATAATTTTCATTTGCAGGTTGTGACCTAACAATAGCTACAACATTCGAAAGAAGGAGATGCCGTAATGATTTATTCTACTTCTGATCTATCACATTATAACCATGCTAATACTCACTGAAAACCCTGTCAACTTATCAGCCTATATGAAGAAAGAGTCACAAATTTTGTTAAGAGAGTATTATATGATATATAGAAAGATAAGAGGTATTACATATTGGTAAGATATATATATATTATTATTATGTCATGTTTAAGCAATAGTATACATTATTATGATATATATATATATACATATATATACATGTATATAATATATAACCAAACCCCAACTGGGGATAGTAGGAAATATCAATATATATATATTATTATTACATATATTATATATATATTATACATATATATATATATATATATATTTATAGTTATTATTATATTATATATATATATATATTATTATAATTCTACATATGTAAACATATATATATATATATATATATATATATATATATACATTCATAACAGAAGAAAGAGATAAAGAAGAAATATATATATTAAGCATATATATTAAGGCTATATATATATTACATATATATATTATTATTATTATTACATATTATTATTATTATTACAACGATGGGCGGGGTCAGCATATATATATATATATATATATATATATATATATATATATATATATATATATATATATATATATATATATATATATATATATATATATATATATATATTGTTATATTTTCCATTAAAATATAAGAAAAAAAGAAAAAAAAAAAAAATAATATAAGGAATACAGAAAATTCATTACTATTCATACTATATGAGCATCAACTGTGGTTACAAAATTTTACCAAAATATTTCAAGAGTAGAAAAGCAAAATGATTGCAAAACAAGAAAATTGCTGAGGAAATCAGAATTGAAGGTGGGGCAACATAAGGACTTAGAATAAAGGCTAAAGAAAGCCAAATATTAAGAAAAAATAATAAATTAGGAGATACTGCAAGCAAATACAAGCTATTGCAGAAACTCAAACAAGCTACTGAAGCAACAAAACTGACTTTGCCAAATGTAAATTGAGAAAATAAAAGCAAAGTACAGAATTTGAACTTCAATCAACATTAGGAAGAAATTGAAGAAACACTTAGTACCATCTATTCATTCAAGAGCTTATTAATTTCACAAAGAAGAAAAAGAAACAATTGAGGTGGAATTATAAGCAATTGACTAATACTTCAAGCTGAATCCTAAAAGCAAAACTATTTAAGAAGCCAAAGCCAGGGTTTTACAAGGAAGAAAATTTTGAGGTGAAATCCTAACAATTAATAAAGAAGCTATAGAAGAAACCTGAGAACAACTAAGAAACTCTTTTTCAATATTAGAGCAATCTTCAAGCAACTTTATTGATAAAGCAGCAGCCCTACAATTTGAGTAACACTTAAGCCAACCACCCTAATCTCAGCCATTCTGAAATCCAAAAACATCAGTAATTAGAAGGTAATAGTTATATTTATAGGTATTAATATAGTTGGTGTGAATGTGGTATTAATATAAATAAGTAACATCTATGAGTTTTCAAACAAAAGCTAAAAAGGACAAAAATAAATAAAAAGTCCAAAAATAATATTTTTTTTATTAAATATCTATTTTCAATGAATTTATGGAACAATTATGTATAATTATTATGTTTATTTTTTAGCATTTAGTATTTGTACTTTTATATATTTATAGTTTGTTATATTTTTATATTTTTAGAACCTGTTCGTATTTCCGATATGTAAAAATAAAGAAGAAATGTCGAATGGAGTACTTTCATCACCTGATGTTTATCATAGTTCTTCTAATTAGAAGCTTGGATGAAGAACACAAAGCTGTCACTCAGATGTGAGGAATGATCGTCATCCGATTGACAATAAGTATAAATAAGTATAGCAAAATAAAAATAAATAAATAAAAAAATATATATAGGTAAACTTTTATATATGAAATATATAAGAATTTATCTGTATATATAAATTGTGTTGAAAAATAACATCCTTCCTTTATGAGTGAATGAATTTGATAAATATTTAGTTTTAATATTTTTTTTTATTATTGTTATTAGTTTTTAATAATAATAATAAAAAAAAAAAAATAATGAGCGATATCGATATCGATGAAACTGAAACAACTGAAGGAGGTTTTAAGGTTCCTTCAGGAAAATTAGCAGCGGTTACCTTTAAAATAAATACAATTAAAGGTAAATTATGGCATTCTTTCATAAATAATCTAGACTTAAGCTATGAAATAAAAGCCGATGAATTAACATTAGATGCAAAAGTAGAATCCTTAAAAAATACTTGTAGTGAATTAATTACAGAATCTGTAGAGGCAGATAAAATACAGCAGTGGCTTACATTAAAATTAAAGCCATATTATGAGTTAAAAAGTGATATTTCAAAATATATGAGTAAATATGAGCCAAGGATTATGCCACAAGACAGTGCTAGTAATGTATCAAGTAAAGTGAGTAAAGCAAGTGTAGCTAGTTCAAAAAGTGCAATAGCCCAATCTTTGTTACTTGAGATAGAAAAAAGTAAAATAAAATTAAAAGAGCATGAACAATACTTGGCAAAGAAAAGGGAACAAGAAAGTTTAGATTTGTACCAACATAGTAGTCATATAAAAAATTTAGAGCAGAGTCTTATAAAAATTGAACAAAAATTAGAAAGTCCAATTTTCAGTATTAGCGATACTTCTGTAAAAAATGAAAATAAAAATACAAATTTTTCAGAAACTAAAATAAAAAGTATAGGTGAAAATAATAATTTGGAATCTAAATTAGTAGAAATTTTAAAACAAAAGTTAGAAGTGAGTAGGCCTATTAATAATCCTCTTCCAACATGTGAGCCTGAAATATTTAATGGAAAGGATCCAACTAAATTTAAAGATTTTATGCTAGTTTTTAAAACTAATATAGAAGGAAAATGTGAGAATGAAATGAACAAGCTTTCTTATTTAATTAAGTATACAGAAGGTAAAGCAGAAAATATAGTAAGAAGTTGTATGCATTTGGACGAAAATATAAGTTATAAAAAGGCAGTAGAAAAACTCGAGAAACAGTATGGAAATGAACAAGTTATTGCTAATACATACCTAAAAAAGCTAGAAGACTGGAATGAAATTAAGAATGAAGATGGTGAAGCTATGGCAGATTTTTCTTTGTTTTTAGACTCTATCAATAATGCAATGGAAAATATTACCCCATTGAATGAATTGAACTCTACTGGTGCTATTTATAGAATAGTTAAAAAACTTCCCTACAAACAACGTGATAAGTGGAGATATAAAGTTGATAGTATGTATGAAGAAAATAAAAAGGTAAACTTTAGTACATTTACAAAGTTTGTTGAAAAAGAAGCAAGAATAATGAACACACCACTGTTCGGAGAACTTGGCATTGGTACAAAACCCAAACAAGCCAAATTACAAAGTGAAAAAGGTAAGTCACTTTATACAAAAGAAAATAATAATGACCATAGAAATAATAATAATAATAATAATAATAATAAATGGAATAATAATAATGACAATAAAAAGAATTATGGTAGTAGTAAAAGTAGTAGTAATAATAATAATAAATCACAGTTTTGCAATTTTTGTAAAAAGGACAATCATAGTATACTTAAATGTAAAATCCTAGAAAAACAAAGCCAAGATGAAATAACAAAGTTCATTAAAGACAATAAATTATGCTTTAAATGTCTCAGATCAAATCATTTTAGTAGTAATTGTAAAAGACCAGAAAAATGTGAAAAATGTAATAAGCAACATTTAACATTTCTGCATAGAGAAAAAGATAGTGCCAAAGAGCAAGATGGTTCAAATATCTCACCAGCAGCACTCACTGTGAATTTAGAAAATAAAGATAAGAAAGTAGAGTCAAAAGAATCAGGAAGTAATGAAACAAAAACCTTTCAGACAAAAGTAAGTAATAAAAAGTTATTTTATCCGGCAGTAGCAGTTAAAATAAAGCTTAAAGGTAAAGATAAAGTGATTAAGACATACATGGGTCTAGATACATATTCTTCAGCATGTTTTATGGATTTAAATTTAGCTGCAGAACTAGGTATGTCATATATGAAACCTCAGAAAGATATAGATATTACTACTATGTATGGACAACATAAAATAAAGACATACATTTTAAATAATCTAGAAATCTATGATATTGAGATGAGGAAATCTGAAACCATAAATAATATATACTGCAAAGAAAATTGGCCCTTTAAAATGGATGAAAGTCCATCTATCAAAGATATAAATGGATTAGAATACTTGAATCATGTGCCCTTCAATTTCATAAAATCAAAAATTGGATTATTAATAGGAATGAACCAGAGTAAATTGTTAAAACCTATAGAAGTAGTAGAAGGTCATTATAACTATCCCTTTGCAGTTAAATATTCATTTGGATGGGCTTTACAAGGTTCGACACCAGATGGTATACCAGCTTTCATGAGTTTAAGATGTCATAAGACCCAAATACAACAAGAAGATGATAATTTGCTTGAAAAATATTGCTCAAGAGAGTTTTCTGAAAAGAATCCTGAACAAGTCTGTGACAGTGTTGAAGATCAAAGGTGGAAAAATAAGGTTGAAAATACATTACAAAGAACAATTACAGGTAAATTTCAAGTTGGTTTACCATTTAAAAAAGAAAATCAGCATTTTCCTAATAACAAAAATCAAGCATTAGCAAGACTGTTCTCATTAAAAAGTAAATTTTTAAAAGACCAAGAATATTTTGTACAGTATAGTGATAGCATAAATGAAATGTTAAAACTAAATTTTGCAGAAAAAGTTGAGAAACATGAATTATTAAACAATGACAGATTCTATCTAACTCACCATAGTGTAATCCATCCACAAAAGAAAAAAATGAGAGTAGTATTTAATGCAGCTTTGCCATACAATGGTATTTCTTTAAATAATAGTTTACTCACAGGTCCTGATTATATTTCCAATCTACAAGGCATCCTTTTAAGGTTCAGAAAAGAGAAATATGCTTTCATAGCAGATATAGAGAAGATGTTTTATCAAATACAGGTACTTGACAAAGATAAAGATTATCAGCGCTTTTTATGGTTTCCTGATGATAATTTAAATAAAACTCCAGAAGAATACAGGGTTAAAGTTCATATATTTGGAAGTGTGAGCTCTCCTTCTATAGCAAATTATGTTTTGAAACAAACTACACATGTAATTGAAGCAGAAAAATTCAGTACTTTAGCCAAAGATACCATACTTAGAAATTTCTATGTTGATGATTGTTTAAAGTCTGTGAAATCAGAAAATGAGGCTATAGCAGTTTATAAAGAAGTTAAAGAAATTTTAAAAATTAGTGGTTTTAATCTGCATCAAGTAGCTAGTAATTCAAAGAAATTTTTAGAAAATATTGATAAACAAGACTTAAGCAAAGATTTTAAAGAAATAAACTTATCCTTAGATAAATTGCCTTCACAAAAGGTATTAGGCTTAAGTTGGGACCCAGAAATAGATTTAATGAAAGCTAGGGTAGATATACAAAATAAAAATTTGACAAAAAGAAGTATACTCAGTTGCATTTTTTCCATATATGATCCACTAGGATTTATTAGCCCAGTGCTACTAGTAGCTAAAAAGATATTTCAAAATTTATGCGATAGAAAAGTTAACTGGGATGATGAAATTCCATTAGATATAAAAAAAAGTTACATAAAATGGTTAAGTGATGTTAATAAGCTAAATGATTTTCAAGTTCCTAGGCCATACAATCCAAATTGTCTAAAGTATAAAAGGGTAGAACTACATTATTTTTCAGATGGTTCACAGATTGGATATGCTGCAGTAGCATATATAAGGTTCATTGGAGAGAATGATGAAAAATATTGTTCATTGGTGTTATCTAAAACAAGATTGATACCATTAAATAAAAATTTGATGTTAACTATACCAAGAATAGAATTGAGTGCAGCCAAATTAGCTGTCAACATACATCAAATTTTAAAAAATGAATTAGATATGAGCATAAACAAAGAGTATTTTTGGATAGATAGTGAAATTGTTTTACAATATATCAAAAATGAATCAAAAAGGTTTAAAAGATTTGTCCATAATAGAGTTAATTATATTAGATCACAAACAGATATAAGCCAATGGAATTATGTACCAGGCAAGCTAAATATTGCAGATATAGCAAGTAAAGGGATATCTGTAAATGAGTTTTTGAACAATAAACTATGGAGCACTGGTCCAGAATTTTTGTACAAAGACAAAGCTCAATGGCCTGAGCAAAATAAAGAAAATAAATTAGATGATGAAAATGATGAAATTATAAAAATTAAACCTGTAATGGCCATACAACTACAAGAAAGTTCAACAGACAAGCTCATAAATTCTGTGTCAGATTGGATGAAATTAAAAACAAAAGTAGCATGGATTTTAAGAGTTAAAGAAAATATGCATAAGAAAACCTGGAATAAAGGTGCTATGACAATTACAGAATTAAAAGATGCAGAAAAGGCTATTTACAAATATGTACAAAATAAAGAATTTCATGATATACAATACAAAATAAAAAAGAAAGAAGCCTTACCAAAGAGGCACATTTTGGCAAAATTCTTACCATTTATAGATGGTAATGGAATATTAAGGGTAGGTGGGAGGAATAAAAATTTGAATGATGTATCATATGATTTTAAACATCCAATTATCTTGCCAAATAGTCATGTTACAATGTTAATAATGAGACATTACCATAGAATTAATGGACATTTAGGAAAACAAACAGTTTTAAATGCTTTAAGAGAGAAGTACTATATCATTGGAGCAAGTAGAAGTATTAAAAAGATTCTAAAAGATTGCATTATATGCAGAAAGCTCCATACAAGGCCAACTCAGCAGTTGATGGGAGATTTGCCCAAAGATAGATTAGAATGTGATATACCACCATTTACAAGTATTGGTATAGATGCCTTTGGCCCTTTTCTTGTAGTAAGGGGAAGAGGGAAGGTAAGAGAAAAAAGATATGGATTAATATTCTCATGTTTAAGTAGCAGAGCAATACATTTAGAAATGCTATATTCATTAGATACTGATGCTTTTATCAATGCTCTAAGAAGATTTATAAGCCGCAGAGGCAATGTGAAATTGATCCGATCAGATAATGGATTGAATTTTGTGAAAGCTAACAAAGAATTAAAAGGACAAGTTAAAATTTGGAATAATAAGCAAGTAAATAAATTTTTTGAGCAAAAAGAAATACAGTGGATATTCCAACCACCTCATAGTTCTCATAAAGGAGGTCATTTTGAGAGACATATTAGAACTGTAAGAAATATATTACAAGCTTCACTCTTAGAACAGCCAATAAGGTTGACAGATGATAACTTGAACACTTTGTTCTGTGAGATAGAATTCATTATAAATAATAGACCAATAACAGAATTTTCAAATGATTTAGAAAACTTAGAAGCTTTGACACCAAATCATCTACTAACTCTTAAAGGTAATATAACTTTTCCTCCAGGATTATTTCAGGACAAAGATTGCTACTTATATAAAAGATGGAAACAAGTTCAGTATCTTGCTGATTTGTTTTGGAAAAGATGGATCAAAGAATATGTCCCTTTATTGCAAAAAAGAAGTAAATGGTTAGCAGAAAAAGAATCACACCAAGTGGGAGATTTAGTCCTTTTAATAGATGACTTCAAACCAAGAAATATGTGGAATTTAGGAAAAGTAGTAAAGGTTTACAAAGATGACTCAAACAGAGTGAGAATAGTAGATGTGAAAATAAATAAAGACAAGAATACTTTAAATACAACAATTTTGAAAAGACCAATAACAAAATTAATCTTGCTGAGAGAAAGTGCAGGATTATAACAAGAAGACAACAGAATTATAAACTTAAGGAAGCTAAGAATAACAAGAAAACTTAATATTCTTAGCAAAAGGGGGAATATGTTATATTTTGCATTAAAATATAAGAAAAAAAAATAATAATAATAATAAAAAATAAAAAAGGAAAATTAAAGAAAATTCATTACTATTCATACTATATGAGCATCAACTGTGGTTACAAAATTTTACCAAAATATTTCAAGAGTAGAAAAGCAAAATGATTGCAAAACAAGAAAATTGCTGAGGAAATCAGAATTGAAGGTGGGGCAACATAAGGACTTGCAAATAGAATAAAGGCTAAAGAAAGCCAAATATTAAGAAAAAATAATAAATTAGGAGATACTGCAAGCAAATACAAGCTATTGCAGAAACTCAAACAAGCTACTGAAGCAACAAAACTGACTTTGCCAAATGTAAATTGAGAAAATAAAAGCAAAGTACAGAATTTGAACTTCAATCAACATTAGGAAGAAATTGAAGAAACACTTAGTACCATCTATTCATTCAAGAGCTTATTAATTTCACAAAGAAGAAAAAGAAACAATTGAGGTGGAATTATAAGCAATTGACTAATACTTCAAGCTGAATCCTAAAAGCAAAACTATTTAAGAAGCCAAAGCCAGGGTTTTACAAGGAAGAAAATTTTGAGGTGAAATCCTAACAATTAATAAAGAAGCTATAGAAGAAACCTGAGAACAACTAAGAAACTCTTTTTCAATATTAGAGCAATCTTCAAGCAACTTTATTGATAAAGCAACAGTCCTACAATTTGAGTAATATAAGCCACCACCCTAATCTCAGCCATTCTGACATCCAAAACATCAGTAATTAGAAGGTAATAGTTATATTTATAGGTATTAATATAGTTGGTGTGAATGTGGTATTAATATAAATAAGTAACATCTATGAGTTTTCAAACAAAAGCTAAAAAGGACAAAAATAAATAAAAAGTCCAAAAATAATATTTTTTATTAAATATCTATTTTCAATGAATTTATGGAACAATTATGTATAATTATTATGTTTATTTTTTAGCATTTAGTATTTGTACTTTTATATATTTATAGTTTGTTATATTTTTATATTTTTAGAACCTGTTCGTATTTTCCGATATGTAAAAATAAAGAAGAAATGTCGAATGGAGTACTTTCATCACCTGATGTTCACATATATATATATATATATATTGATAAAGGCGAACACTGCCAACAAAACTCCATACATGGGTGAATTAACAAGATGATCGTATTCTCAACTTTATTCTAAACGTTTCGGATTGTACCAATCCATCCTCAGTAGACTAAAAATAAAATTAAAACTAAGATTAAAATTAGGTAAATATATCGTTAAACAATAACTATGACTTATAATGAATGATAAAATATAAAAATATAAAATAATAAATAAAAAATAAACAGTAAATGAAAAATAAAAAATGAAAAATGAAAATCATGAAAAATACATATTAATGACTAAGAAATGACAATTAAAAAATAATAAAAGTTATAGGGTATACTAAAAAATAAAAAATGAAAATAAACACGGGAATAAAAAATAAAATAAAATAAATCACCATAATAATAATAAAAATAATAATAATAATAATAATAATAATAATAATAATAATAATAATAATCACGAAAAATGACAACATTCACATAATAATATAAATAGTAACAATTATTAACCCACCAACACTTCCAAACAAGCGAGAAGAAGCAAGACTTATGCAGAAAGCATAAAAGATTAAACTATGTAACGAGATAGTTGGTTGTTATATCAAATCGTGTGTAGTTGGGCAGAGCTTGAAGTGATATTTAGAGGGGGACGGAGACTGTGTATAAATAAAGATTCTATGATGCGACCTTCTTTAATGGATTTAAAAGGTTTCAAGATTGAGAAATTATTGTTTAGGATGGGATGATCGTTTTGGAACGCATGGTCCCGGATTGCTGATGTTTCCGGGTTGGTGTATGGGAGGCCCGTTCTGAACGAGATACCCTTATGCTTTTCAATTCTGATCGTGAGTTGAAGGGAGGTTTCCCCTATGTAGCAGGCGTGACAGTCTGCACACTGATATTTATACACGACCATAGATCGAAGCAATTTGGGAATCCGTTCTTTAAGGTGGAAAAAAGAACTTATGCTAAAGGGATTAGACGAAATAAGTTTGAAATCTATATGTGGGTAGGCAGAGTCAAGAATTTTCCTAAGAGATTTAGTAAGATCTGTGGTTTTGGGGCCGAGAAAGGGGATTTTGAGATAAATTGAAAGTTTAGGAGCTGAAGAGGTGAGAGTTTTAGGACGAAAGATGTCGTCCAAATAGGAGTTGAGAATCTTATCAAACATGTAGGGGGGGAACAGATTGCCGACAAAGAAGTTCCGTAGATAGCACATTTCTGAGTGGAAACCGGTCCAATCTGAGCATATCTTGTATGCCCGATCAATCAGACATAAAATACTATTAAGTTTGAAGCGTAGGGGAATGAAGCTGAAGAAGTTAGTACCCAGGATAGTAGAGGAAGGCTTACGATATGTAGAGGTACGGAAGCGGCCATTGGTGTTATGTTCGATAGTTACATCTAAGAAGGGAAGGCGTCTGTTGGTTTCTAGTTCCATGGTGAATTTAATATTTGGGTGTTTATTGTTAAGATAGTCCAAAAATTGTGCAGGGTGTGATTGATCTTTGAATATGATGAAGCAATCGTCGAGGTATCTGCGGTAAAATAAGGGTTTGAAGAGGGGTGGACACTGTTCCAACCAAATAGCTTCATGATGTGTGAGAAAAGCATTTGCAAAGGCTGGGCCGAGCGGCGATCCCATCGCCATGCCATCGATCTGTTGGTGAAGAATGTTGTTAAAAAGGAAGATGGTGTCTTCCGTGGCCAATTGTAGAAGTTTTTTGAACTGAGTAGATACGAAATTAAATTTTAGAGAGGGATCTATATTGGGAGGTAAATTATTGTTAAAAATGGACTGAGTTATAATGTTGATAGTTTCAACAATTGGGATGTTTGTGTATAGGGACTCTATATCAAAACTGGCCATGAAACACTGATCGAAAGACAAACCCCCCAACTCTTCAATGAAGTGGAAGGTATCTCTGATCGTGAAGAGGTTGTTTGTGATGGTTTTGAGGTAAGGAATTAAAAATTTAGCGAGTTTGTAGGTAGGGGAATTGATGGCTGATAAAATGGGACGGAGTGGTGTGTTAGGTTTGTGGATTTTGGGGAGACCATAAATGGATCCAGGGATTGTACCAGAGATACAGAGATCGGAATCAGGGGGTAAAGCATTCAGGGATTTTAGTTTCCTAATGAAATTGTTTATTTTAGTTTCAATTTTTAAAATGTGTTTGAAAGGATCAATATTGAGAATTTTAAATTTAGAGGTATCAGAAATAAGATGAGTCAATTTATCAACATAATTATTCCTATCCAGGACCACAACGCCCCTTCCTTTGTCTGGTCTCGTTATTATAATGGATGAGTCACGTCCAAGTAGTTTAAGGGTTAAAAAATCCTTACGTTTAAAGACGGGGGAGAAAAGTTTGTGTCCTTTAAAGTTATAAAAAAATCGATTAGCGACAGATTTAATATTATGAATGGCATCTCTAGTAACACTTTCAGAGTTCGGAAATGGGTAAAGTTCAGTCAACTGTGTACACAATCTTTCAAATTGGCAAAAATAATTGATAAAATTAAGTTTAAAACAAGGGAGTTTAAAATCAAGACCAAGTGCAAGGATACGTTTCTCATCCAGGGACAGAGTTCTACTACTAAGATTGAATATGACAGCATCGGGTTCTATGTTTAGGTTGTAGTTTAAGCCAAGTCGTGACAATTTGCGTTCATGACGGTTTTTAGTAGAGGATGCAAAAGATTTGATATTATTATTAATAAGGTGCCTCAAATGATGAAAGTCGAGGTATGAAACGGACTGTTTAAGCGAGTTTGTAAGTTCCGTAATTTTAACTGTATATTGATTTATTAGGCGTTGCTTGAATTTGATTTCCAAGCTAAGTAAAGAGTTAACCGTTTTTCTATAGAGAGACGTATTATTTAAGTCTTTTCTATATAACCTAAACCTCATAAATTTGGGTGTAAACTTATATCCCTTGCAAACTTATTTTACCGCAGATACCTCGACGATTGCTTCATCATATTCAAAGATCAATCACACCCTGCACAATTTTTGGACTATCTTAACAATAAACACCCAAATATTAAATTCACCATGGAACTAGAAACCAACAGACGCCTTCCCTTCTTAGATGTAACTATCGAACATAACACCAATGGCCGCTTCCGTACCTCTACATATCGTAAGCCTTCCTCTACTATCCTGGGTACTAACTTCTTCAGCTTCATTCCCCTACGCTTCAAACTTAATAGTATTTTATGTCTGATTGATCGGGCATACAAGATATGCTCAGATTGGACCGGTTTCCACTCAGAAATGTGCTATCTACGGAACTTCTTTGTCGGCAATCTGTTCCCCCCCTACATGTTTGATAAGATTCTCAACTCCTATTTGGACGACATCTTTCGTCCTAAAACTCTCACCTCTTCAGCTCCTAAACTTTCAATTTATCTCAAAATCCCCTTTCTCGGCCCCAAAACCACAGATCTTACTAAATCTCTTAGGAAAATTCTTGACTCTGCCTACCCACATATAGATTTCAAACTTATTTCGTCTAATCCCTTTAGCATAAGTTCTTTTTTCCACCTTAAAGAACGGATTCCCAAATTGCTTCGATCTATGGTCGTGTATAAATATCAGTGTGCAGACTGTCACGCCTGCTACATAGGGGAAACCTCCCTTCAACTCACGATCAGAATTGAAAAGCATAAGGGTATCTCGTTCAGAACGGGCCTCCCATACACCAACCCGGAAACATCAGCAATCCGGGACCATGCGTTCCAAAACGATCATCCCATCCTAAACAATAATTTCTCAATCTTGAAACCTTTTAAATCCATTAAAGAAGGTCGCATCATAGAATCTTTATTTATACACAGTCTCCGTCCCCCTCTAAATATCACTTCAAGCTCTGCCCAACTACACACGATTTGATATAACAACCAACTATCTCGTTACATAGTTTAATCTTTTATGCTTTCTGCATAAGTCTTGCTTCTTCTCGCTTGTTTGGAAGTGTTGGTGGGTTAATAATTGTTACTATTTATATTATTATGTGAATGTTGTCATTTTTCGTGATTATTATTATTATTATTATTATTATTATTATTATTATTATTATTATTATTATTATTATTATTATTATTATTATGGTGATTTATTTTATTTTATTTTTTATTCCCGTGTTTATTTTCATTTTTTATTTTTTAGTATACCCTATAACTTTTATTATTTTTTAATTGTCATTTCTTAGTCATTAATATGTATTTTTCATGATTTTCATTTTTCATTTTTTATTTTTTATTTTTCATTTACTGTTTATTTTTTATTTATTATTTTATATTTTTATTTTTTATCATTCATTATAAGTCATAGTTATTGTTTAACGATATATTTACCTAATTTTAATCTTAGTTTTAATTTTATTTTTAGTCTACTGAGGATGGATTGGTACAATCCGAAACGTTTAGAATAAAGTTGAGAATACGACCATCTTGTTAATTCACCCATGTATGGAGTTTTGTTGGCAGTGTTCGCCTTTATCATTAAGATTAGATTCCCTAGAAATCAATATATTTCTCATATATATATATATATATATATATATATATATATATATATATATATATATATATATAAAATAAGTTGCACTTTCAACGACAAAATCACGAAAGCCATATCTTGAAAACTACTATACCTACAGTTAAAATAATTACATTGTTGGAATCCTGGTAAAATTTTAG
>JABUQX010028078.1:0-30038 GCA_015478945.1 Trachelipus rathkii
ACACCTAGCACACCCCTAGATTGTCCATCTGAACAACAATTGAAACTTTAGATCTATACCTCTTATTCCAACCATATCTCACTACCATACAATAACACAGGTAACAACATACCCTCATGTAAGACCCCTAGCACACTCAAGACTTAGTCCCTTTACATTCACAAACGATTAATGCAACCCAGGCACCTTCCTGCCATTCACAACTTTCCTACTACACTCTGCATCGTCCGCTCCCTTCTCATCCCAACATATATCCTAAATAATTTAAACTCAGACACTTGTTCTAGCTGCTCACCATCTAACATAACTTCACACTGAGAGTGCCTCACTCACAACCATAACCTTACTCTTATCCACGATTTACTTTCAAGCCCCTCCTTACACAACCCTGCCAAATCTCGCTACCAATCCTCTCAACTCTCTTCAGATTCGCCACACATAACCCAAATAATCCGCATTATAATAGTAGGCACCCTCCGACTCATCTCCATCTCCACCCATTCTAACACCATTTTCCTGCCATCCCCACCTCGAAATATCTTTCATAACCCCATCCAATATACAAATTGAATAACCAAGGAGACATTAACACAACCCTGTCTTACTCCGCTATTAATCCATAAACCAATCACTATTGACACCATTTATTCTTAACACACGCTTCACTATCTATATACTACTTACTTTGATTCCATTCAGAAGCTACCACCCAACACCATATATTCACTAACACCTGCCAAACGCTTCCCTATTAACTCTATCATGACGCCTGTTGCAAATCCATAAAACTAAAATACAATTTATTCTTCTTCTTCCCTCATTTTCTTCAATCATTGTTTCAATGTAAAGATTTTGATCCACACCATCCCTACGACTCCTAAAGCAACCTGTTCTTCACAATCAAGTTCCTTCAGTCACTCGACGCACTCTTTCGGACAAAACCAGCATATACCTTTCCCTACAACACTCAGCGTAAACTTATTCCCCTATAATTTCTACAGTCCCCTTTTCTCCCTTACCCTATATTATAAGGTACTATTACCGCTCTCTCCAATCCCTTGAACTATACCCTCCATAAACGCTTTTATTACACAACTTCCAAATCCAATCAATCACCATTCTCGCCTCCGTTCTGATCATTTCACCAGTAATTCGATCTATACCTGCAGATTTTACCATTCTTCAACTTTTTCACTTCTACCCATTAACCTCCTCCTTACTAATAAACCTCATCCCCAAAAATACCTATTGCTTCTTGCACCATCAAAACCCACACCATTCCACTATCCTCTTCATTACGTTAATATGTGCAGATTCTTAAGTGTTCTTTCCACCACTCCTCTACACCTGCTCATCAGTTTACAAAAAGGCACCATCCCTATTCATTCATTCTAAGCAGATTCCCCTTATTCTCATTCTTAACCTTTCGCGCTTCTTCCAGAAGAGCTTCCTATTCCCTGTAAGTCCCCATTCATCCTACCTTCACAAACTGTTCATTTTACCTCTTTTTTCTCCTACGTATACACCTTATTCTAGTATTTCTTTTTTTCCTCCTATTATAATTCCAAGCATCTTTCTTTTCGAGTCTTCAACAGTTGCTTTTAGTACATTTCAACCACGCTCTTTTACCTTTAACCCTTTCATCACCTCTTCATTCACCATTCACTGTTAACATTATTACTTCCTACTTTAGCCATCCACATACTTCCTTTCACTACTAACAATTGCTTCCTTCATTTGCCCCAGATTTTGTTCAGTATCAACTTCACATTCAACCGTTTTACTAGCGAGCGCTCTTACATACTTATCCTTATTGTCTTGCTCACTTAACTTCTCACTCTTAATTTTACCTACTTCCTTTCGTATCACCTTCCTTTCCATCCAAGCCCCCACTAACTTAATTTTACATAGAACAACATAATATGATCCGATAATCCCAATCCTAATCCCCTCACTGATTTAACATCCAACACATACTTCAACATCTCCTTCTTCACCAACACTAAATCAATCATACTTTTCACTTCGATACCATCTCTACCTACACCAACTTAGTATACTTATGGATACTCTGTGTTTAAAGGAAAGTATTACTTACAACATACCTCTCTCTTCACAAAATCAAATCACCCTTACCTTACATTCTCATTTCTCCCGGCCACCCAAAACCACCCTGTTATACCATCCCTTTTTGATCACCTATCCAACCATTCAGGTCCCCCAAAAAACTATCAATCTGAAGCTCCTACTCACCCCATCCAGAACATCATTCAGATTATCCCAAAAAATCGTACTCTCTTCAACGTTTCCCTCAGATGGACCATACGTCACAACCACACATACCTTGACCTTTTCAAACTTAAATTTAACCTTTAGAATTCTAGTACTCACACAATCAAAGTCTACCATTGAATTTAATCTCTTCACTTCATCAAAATTGCAAACTCCTTCTCTTCCTCTCTCATACCATTTCACACCAGCACACACACCATTCACACCACACCCAACTTCAATTCTCATTCCTTTCCACTTGTTTCAGTCACAAGCGAGCAAAATCAACATTTGCCCTTCTAAATACATCCATCACCTCTCTCCTCTTCTCCTCAACATTTATTCCTCTGACATTCCATTTACCCATACGATTCATACATTTTCGCCGAAGATAGAAGGCCGTTTACGCGATCACACGACCTTCTCTGGGCCATGCATTAGCATTCCTGGAAAGAAATAGATGGTTGGTAGTAGGCAGCAAACCCAACTATCACCGTCCCTAAGTCGGCTCCTACGACACGCAGGACATACGATGGGGGCAATTCTTTCTCCCCACACCACAGGAATATGAGTAGTAAGGATGGCTGTGATAAAGAGGGTGATTTGAAAGATGCGAAAAATTATGAAAAAATGAGGGAAGAAAGAAGGTTGAAAGAAAGTGCATGTGGTAAATGCTAATGCACGAATGCATAACAAATGCACATACAGTGCTGGGGGTCGGAGGGTTCACACAAAAGACCCCATCTGCATTGGTTCTCACAGCTATGCCATGCCCAAGTTAACAAGAACATAACACCACTATGAGAATCAAATACACCCCTTCCGTGCTAAAATGGGGCCAGGCCTTGAGTACTCAGCATTTATGGGATGAGGAAACCGGGTGTTTTAAAAACTACGTTTGAAGCGTTCTTTTTGGGACGTGGACTGCCTTAGTGTTTGGACGAGCATCCGGCATATTTGATAAACTCGCGACGCGGAGTTCAATGTTTCGAATCCCGCTGATGGAGAGTAAATCTCCTGTGACTCATTTCATTTAAAATATATAAACATATAAGGATATATATATAATATAATATATATATAATATATATATATATATATATATATATATATATTAAATAATATATATTATATAATATTATATATATATATATATATATATTATAATATATATATTAGTATATAACATACTATAAATCAGTTAGCTTTACCGTAGCATTCATCATCCTCTGAATCGCTAGATGAAAAATGTTCTTCAATAATCTCATATTCATTCTACATTTTTTATTACAAACTGGTTCTGTCTGAAATATATATATATATATATAATATATATATATATATATATATATATATATATATATATATATATATATATATATATAATATATATATATACTATAGTTATATATATTATATATTACAGAAATAAAAACATCAACTCCACGGGCAGAGCCCTAATCAATGAGGGGTGTACTCATTAACGTCCGAGCAGGGACGGGAGACCAAGCACAAGGAGCAGAATTAGCTCACATTCTTCCCACCCGACTAGTTGCGAAACCTGGGACCCCTCGCTTGGTTTGGCGAGTGCTCTAACACTGAGCTATCGGGCGCTATTTATATAAATTAAATATTAGGAAATACATAAAAAAAATTAAAAAAAATATATACATATATATTAATATACATATTATTATTACATTATTAATATTATTATTAATGCTATTATACACTATATTTCACTATTGATCACCAGTAATTAATATATTTTAATATTTTAATATTCATTATTATTTTTTTACTCATAAAAGTTTTAATAATAATACTGATATTTATAACAAGATGTGCATATCTATATATTAATAATTATTTATCAACTATTCACTATATTAAAAATTTAGATTAACATTATACTATTATAAAATTATTATCATTATCACCAAATCACTGTATTACTATTAGATATGTTGTTTTATATATATTTTCCACTATATATAAAATATTTTACCATATTCACCATTTAAAAATATCATAACATTATATTATTATTATCATTATCACCACAATCACCAGTTATTACTATTAGTTATGTTAAACGATATATTCAACCAACATTGCGTTAAGATAAATGTGATAGGAGGGTTTCCAGCCCCTTGCTACCAGTTGAAGAGAATTTGAAAATTTAACTCACATGACTCGACGACTAGACTTGGGAAAACGCAGCTCCACCTTCTTCAATTTAGTATTTTAAATTTATTCTTATAATTTATTTTGTATTAGTAATTAATTATCCAAAATAGCCAAAAGAAATGATTTCAAAATTTGCTGCTCCTCGAACCCAAATTTCAATGTAAAATAAAAAATATATATGTTTAAAATTTTACATTTTTAAAATCCAAAATAATAATTTTTCTTTTCCATTGAAATTTCTAGCCACCATGAATGAATCAAAAGCTCTCTTCATATATAATATATATATATATATATATTATATTATAATATATATATATATATATATATATATATATAATATATATATTTATATATATATAATATATATATATAATATATATATATAATATATATATATAGTATATAATTTGAAATTTTAAATGGACTATTTTTGCGTCGTTTCTACCCATTGCTCAAGGATCTAATATCCCGAGGAAAGTCAAAACAATAATATATAACAACATTTGGGAGGACCCATATTAGCATAGAACATGAGGCGGATGTGGACACAAATACAAAAGCTAAAAAGTAAAGTTACAGTATGCGAAAGAAAGTATTAAAGATGATATTGGGGTGACAAGATTGGACAGGAGCAGGAATGATTACGTGGAGGGCGGATGTGGGGTGGAGAAGTATATTGGAAACGGTTGGAGAGAGGACAGTGAGTGAGGATGAAGCAAATAGGTGAGTGCGAAAAGGTATTATGAGTGGCAGCCGGAGGGAAGGAGAGGAATGGGGAGGCGAGGGTTGACGGTGGCAAGGATGGTGCTGAGAGAGCGGTGGAGACATTGGGGATGACCATGGAGGGAGTGAAGAGGAAAGGAAGTATATGATGATTCGACGGCGATGGAGGGCTTGCAAGACAGCTGACAGGTGCATACGCCTACAGGAGGATGGTGAAAAAAAAGGTGAGAATATATATATATATATATATATATTATATATTAAATATATATATATATATATAAAATATATAATATATATATATATATATATACTAATATATATATATACTATATTATATTATATATATATATATATCAGGGCATGGGGAGTCGAGTCGGGAGTAAGAGCGTTATTCAGGGTAAGGAGGGATCGGGCAGTCGATTCCCAAAAAAGTCGGGAGTCGGAGTTGAGAGTCAATGTAAAAAAAAAAACGACTCTTTCGACTCCCAAAACATTTTGTATAAACTTTTCAAACAAAAATTTGGAAAAACCTAATTGAATTTTTATTATAAAAGACGTACAATTTTTTTATTTTGAACATTTTTCTATGTTTATTTGTTTGTTTTAATTTTAATTATTTTTCTTATATTAAAGAAAAGAAAAACTTTTTCAAGCGATATTTTAACATTTTCTATGGTTTTTCCCAGAGTCCGAATATGTTAATATTTTTCTTGAGAAACCAGTAGTTCATCCCCTACCGCCCAAATAAAAATTCGGCTTAAATTATGCAAATAGAGATATTAAGCTTATTTTTAAAGTTATTAAGTGTTTTCAATTTCGGGGGAAAACCGGTCAGGCGTCGGGGAAAACCGGTCAATATAAACTTATATAAAAATGTCCATTTTTTTTTTAGTTTTTAACTAATTTATTTTAGTTTATCAGAGAAAGTCGACTATAAGAACATTGTTTAATGTTTTCTATACCTATCTTCTTTAATAATAATAATAATCATAATAATAATAATAATAATAATAATAATAATAATAATAATAATAATAATAATAATAATAATATTATTAATAATAACAATAATAATAATAATAATATTATTATTATTAATACTTTTATTTTCATTGTAATATGCTAAATAAACATTGAAAAAAAAAGAATTATGACAATAAATTTGGATAACTAATAATAAGTTCTATGAATAATAATATTACACTCTTTAACAAATAGCACTTTTATTATGAGTAGACCTACGTACGCACACGTAAACTTGTTGACAAAAATTTTTTTACAATATTATAATTTAAATTATGACAATCAATTTTAATAATAATAATAATAATAATAATAAT
Source organism: Trachelipus rathkii (assembly GCA_015478945.1). NCBI lineage: Eukaryota > Metazoa > Arthropoda > Malacostraca > Isopoda > Trachelipodidae > Trachelipus > Trachelipus rathkii. The sequence goes on from JABUQX010028078.1 coordinate 6,531, forward strand.
AATAATATTATTATTATTATTTTATTAATACATTAATAATAATAATAATTAATTATTATTATTTTTATTATTAATTATTATTATTATTATTATTATTATAATTATTATTAATAATAATAATAATAATAATAATAATATTATTATTATTATAACTTTTATTTTCATCGTTATATGCTAAATAAACATTGAAAAAAAAAAGAATTATGACTAAATTTTAATAATTTCTAATAATAATAAATATTTACACTTTTAACCAAAATAGGCCACTTTAATTATGAGTAAGGCCAACGTACGCACACTAAACTTGTGACAAAAAAAAATTTACAATATATATAATTTAAATTATGACTTTTCAATTTTAATTAATAATAATTAATAATAATTAATAATAATAAATAATAATAATAACTAATAATAATTAATAATAATAATAATAATAATAAATAATAATAATAATATTATTATATTATTTTATTATTATTAATATAATAATATTATTAATCTATTATTATTTTTATTATTATTATTATTATTATTATTATTATTATTATTATTATTATTAATAATAATAATAATAATTAATAATAATAATAATAATAATAATAATAATAATTAATAATAGGTGTATGAAATTTTCCATTTGAGAGTCGGGAGTCGGGTCGGTTGTTTTTAATCGACTCTGGGAGTCGGGAGTCGATTGTTTTTAAAATCGACTCTGCGGTGTAAGTGGAGTCGGAGTCGAGTCGATTTATTTTTTTTCGACTCCCCTTGCCTCAAGATCACCTGCACAACCCTTTTCCCAGACGTAATGTAACTTCCGTCGAAGCTTAACCCCACACACTTATCAGAGTCTAGGTTTAAGGGTAAAGCTGTAGACAGCGACCCACACATTTTGACTGAAATTATCTATGTTAAAATATTGTCGGAAAAGAGCAGTGCGTGACTCGCGTTGACCAGTGACTGACTAGAGTTATCAATGAGTTGAGTCATTTATAAATAATGACTAAAAAGAGCATTTGAGTATATAGTATATATATATATATATATATAGCTATATATATATATATATTATAATATATATATATATATAACTTCGGAACATCCTATATATATATAATATATATATATATATATATCCTAATATATATATATATATACATATCACTCATATATATATACTATATAATATCTGGTACTATATATTGTTTTTATAATAATCACTAAAAAGAGCATTTGATAATATATTATTATATATATATATATTAGATATATATAATTATATATATATATACTATATATATATATATATAATATATAATAATATATATATATTATATATATATATACCGTATATATATATTATATATATATTAGATTAACTATATATTATATATATAATATATATATATATATATAATATATATATATATATATAATATAATATATATATATTATTATATATACTATATATATATATATCGTGGCAGCTCGTGCAATAGGCCAAAATTCTTGAGTAGGCAAATCAATATAATAATAGCTAATTAATAATTTTATAAAAGAAAGTTAATAATATAAATTTATTTAAATTTATTTATTTAATATATATAATATATATATATATATATATATATACTATATATATATATATATATATATATATATATATTAAATATTATATATATATATGCCTTACAATATCAGGAAAAAAAAATTAGTAATTTTTAATGAAACTTAAATCGAGTACGAAATTCCAATATCCCCATATTTATAAAACTAAGAGCTCAATTTAATTAAAAGCGCCCAAAATCAATAATAAAATTATATTTAGTAAATGTACTAAGATGAAAAGCTTATTATTACTAACTCAAACTCCACACAGAAACATTCTCACTAATAACATGAAAATAAAAAACTTACAGGTCTGCAGAGCAACTACCAAGTAGCCTAGGAGATGTCTGACTCAAGCGAGTATGACATACTCTCATTGAAGAATGATCAATGATTCCTATATGAAATGCATTTATTAAATAAGTTCTGGATATAAGAGATGATCAAAGTTATTATAAAAATTAATTAATTAGTTAATTTATTATGTATATTATTAATAATATTATTATATTTCTTGCCTAATGTAATTAAAAACTGATTCTTTAAAAAAATGAACTGCAATTGATTCGGTCAGCAAAATAATGAAATGCTAATCCCCATAATAGGAAAAGAACTATTTTTTTTACTCAGAGAAATAAGAGTTGCCACCAACGCTAATATTAAAAAAAAGGGCAATTAAGTAAACAATTTCAGTTGGCAGCTTATCAGTGAACCCTTAGAAGAAATCACAAACACACACTATATATATATATATATATATATATATATATATATTATATATATATATATATATATAGAATATATATATATATATATACTATAATATATATATATATATATATATATATATATATATATATTGACTTTTTAATATTTTTGGGTTCACTAAAGGCAAGTAGGCATTGCCTACTCTGCCTACCCCCAAAGCTGCCACTGCATATATATACTGATATATTATATATATAAATATATATATATATAGTATATATTATATAATATATATATATATATATATAATATACTATATATATATATATACTTATATAATATATTATATAATATATATAATATAAAGATTAAATTCTGTGTCTATCTAACGAAACTTTATCATAACCTAGACTTAAAAGACCCTAACTAGGTAGTAACCTAATGGATTATGAAAACCCCCAAACTAGGCCCTAATCTAATAGATAATGAAGCCCCAACTAGGCCTCCTCTAACTAATGGATTATTGAAAGGCCCCAACTTTAGCTCTAACTTAATAATCAAATGCCCCCTAAAAAAAACTTTTTAAAAAATTTACCTTGCTAACTATTGAACTTGCAATAGTGTCCACAAAAATTCGCGAAACATTGTGATTTCTTGACGTTACAGAAAAATATATACATTAAGATCTAAAAATTCACACACCTGTGTTACTGTTACCTCATTAACAAAATAGTACATTAAATACAAAGCTTTTTCATAAGAAATGCCTAGCCGGTTAAACCAATAACCCTAAGGAGAAACTGTATAAATATTTATAAAACTTCTAATTTTACATCAAAATTTAAACAACCTCAGTAACTTAATATTCACAATATTGATCACATGTCAAACACTTTTTCACACCCAAAATCAATTCAAATATTGTAAAATGCTCAATAACGAATAATGTTCGGAAACCCCCAATTTATTAAAGGGTTTTTTTGGGCTAAATAGTAGACACGACCCACACAATTTTCATACCAAAAATATGTATATGCTAAAATATCGTCCGAAAAGAGCAGTGAGTCACCTGCTCTTTTTATGGATTATATTATTTATAAAACAGTCATTGGCAACTCGACTGACTGACTCTTGAAGTTGAGTGACTCACTGCTCTTTTCGGACAATATTTTAACATAGAATATTTTGGTATGAAAATGTGTGGGTTGCTGTCTACAGTATTACATTTATATATAGCTATGCACTGATATCATAGAGTTCATTAGGTACGATAGTTTTGTGAGCACCAGCATGTGTGCCTAGAGTTCATGTGCACCTGTGTAAGAGGCGGACCTACATACCTCACATGCACATAAAGTAAAAGTTCGTTAAAGCCATTGGAATACCATTCTTGTTACTAAGAGAACTTTATATAAAAACTGTTAAAGAAATCCCCGCACCCCCAAATGGGAGGTGCCAAATTTGAATTGTAACGATCAGGACCCGAACGGGGCAATAATCGAGGAGTGGGCTATGAGATCGCGCCCAAGGCAGGCGTGCAATGCCACGTCCGTCTCTATTTCTTATATATTCATTTACTAACAATAAAAAAATTAATTGCAATCTTATTATCATACTGACATTTTTGTTGTTGCATAATAATATTTAATATTTCTTTGTTTAATAAAGACTAAAAGTGCCACATCATTTTATTATCACGCTGATTGATTGCTATTAATGAAGTTGATTCCCAAGGCTCCATTATATATATATATATATCATTATATATATATATATATATATAATATATATATTATCATATAATGTGTGTATTTATATACTATATATATATATATCATATAATATATATATATATATGTGATGGGATGGATAATAGTCATCGTCTTATTTTTTTTCAATCGTCATCGTCATCGGCAAATTTCGCCGATTAATTGAACAAATATTAAGAATTTTGAATAATATTATAAAACTTCAAAATAATAATAATGAATAATAATATAATTTTAATTAATATAATACTATATATATATATAATATATATTATATATATTATATATATAATAATAATATATAATATATATATATACGTATATATTATAAGGCTGCTTGTAAAAAATACGAGCACTTAGTTGTTCTTTTTTGCTAATTTTAGAACTAATTCCAAACAAGATACCATAGTATCTGCAGCATCTAGTGAAGTTTAGAATATGTCTATTATATGAAGATTGGATTCTCTAGGCAGTCGGGTCAAAAGAAGACTTTTCTTTGCATAGTTTTAGGACGACAGGGCTAGCAACCCGGTTCTTTACTTTTTTGCTTGTAAAACTCCTGGACCAGCATTGGAATCTTATGCGCCTAGAATCACTATCTTCTGAAGAGCTCTGAGAGAACAAATTTTGAGGTCAAATGAAAAAAGATGCTAGTTTCACTGAAAGGGTAAAACCCTACCTGAGTGTATAACTCAAGGACTAGCATCGGAAATCTTTGTGCTGAGAAATAGTTTTCTAGAGTACTCTAAGGGTTAAGAGATTCTGGTCTGAAGAAGAAGATGCTGGCCCAACTAAACAGGGCTTTCTCCCTACTTGGGAGATGCGTAAAATAAATAATATATATATATTATATATATATATATATTATTATTATATATATAATATATTATATAGAGGTATATAATATATATATATATATATATATATAATATATATATATATATATACACCCATTTTGGTTATGTATGTATGAACATTCCAGTGCACTAAGGGTGCGCCTTTCTGTTATGGCCGTTCATATCCACACTCATCCTCCAGACAACATATCATATAAACACACCTACTTATATCCACACCCCTCTTCTAGACATCTTACAGACATCCCTATCCCTTATATCCATACGTTTAGGGAGAAAAAAATTGCCAACATCGAATGTCCTGCGTGTCGCTAGAAGGCGACTAAGGGACGGTGGTAGTTAGGTTGGACGCCTACTACCACTTATCTTTGCCATGAATGCTAATGCATGCCTCGGAGAAGGTCGTGATCGCAAGTAAGCGCCCTTCTATCCTTCGGCGAAAAGTATGAATCGTATGGGTATATGAATTGTCAGAGGAATAAATGTGGATGAGATGAGGAGAGAGGATGGATGTATTTAGAAGGGCAAATTTGATTTGTTCAGCTGTGACTGAAAACAAGATGAAAGGAAACGTGAAAATGAGTGGTTTGTGGTTTGAAATGTGTTTGTGTTGCTGTGAAAGAATGAGAGGGGATGCAAGGATTTGCAATTTCTGAATGAGTGAATTGTGCGTAGAGAGCTATGTAGATTTCAGTGTGTGTGGAGTACTAGAAGTCTAAAGGGTTAATTTTAAGTTTTGAAAAAGGTTAAAATTTGTGTGGTTCCGACATATGATCCATCTGAGGGAAATGTTGAAGAGAAAACGATTTTCTGGGATAATCTGAATTGATGGTGATGTGGGGAATAGGAGATTCAGTTCATTTTCCACATATCTGCCCATTACAAGGATTTTTTTTTGTTTACAGTTGTCACCACCACCCATTCACTGGGCAGAGCCCTATTCAAGTAGGTGATTGTAAGTACTCTCAAAAGTTCACCCTGTAGCGCAAATTACGCATATGAGCACAGACGCAGGCTTTAAAATGAGGAGATTAAATTCAGTAGAAATACAGAATGGAAGAGAATTCCACAGACACAGAGGTGGTGGAAAGAAGGAAGCACCACAGCAAACTAGCCTGAGTTACCAATGTCAACACAAGACTCGTGCGCAGAATACAGGCACCCTGTGCTACGAGGGCGTCGTAAAAGGTGGTGGTACGCGAGTGATAAGTTCCCTCGAGCACCATGCCGCTGCCAAGTACCTATAGGATAGAGATAAAACACCAACAATCGCGTCCGCAAAGAAATTAGGTCAAGTTGAAACTCAAAGGACAGAAACAGTTTATAAGCCTTTTGCCGTTGGACTCGACCCTGTCAAAAGCCGGCTGAAATCAGAGCCCCCCCCCCAGAATTGAGAGCAGTACTCCATACATGGGCGGATGAGACCCTTGTATAGCGGAGCAAACTGAGAAAAGGAGGAAAGTCTTCACAGTCTAAACAGAACTTCCAATTCTTTGAGGCCGCCCTAGCACCGTGTGATGTGAGTTTCCAAGACATTTTTTTTTCTATGTTAAGGCCAAGATGTTTATATTGTCAACAGGAGAACGACAGAACCGTCGAAGGAGAAGGAAAGTTAGAAGGTATTGGGGAAAAGGAGATTTGTAGAAGTTGGGTTAAAGAATTGGAATTTCACAAAGTTATTTCTATCCATAAGCGAGAATAAACGGAAATATTAAGAAGAGAGGCAATTCTAGAAGTAAAAGAGGGAGTAGAATTGATATGTTAAGAATGAAGGTCGAGTCATCGGAATACGCGTGATAGAGTTAGAGGTGCAGGGAGAAGATCATTAATGAAAAGAGAGGAATAAAGTAGGAGATAAGACAGAAAAACCACGAGGAACACCACTATTGACAGAAAGAAAAGTCGCCCATCAACAACAGCCGATATGAGCGATTTGAAAGAAAGCTAGACATAAGTAAGCAAAGAGGAGGAAACCTAAAGGAGGAGATTGAAGAGCAGTGACGCGTGCCATACTCGCGTCAAATGCTTGGATATGTCAAGCGCGCACCACGAAGTCTCCCCGTTAGTTTCTATAAGAGCGAAAAACCAGAATCGGTTAGATAGGAATGTATATATCGCCAGTAGACTTCGGGCAAACGAGAGCCGTACTGCGATCGGAATGAGTTTCAGATGATCTAAGAAGTGAGTTCGAGAAGGTTTCAAAGATCTTTAGATAGAACACATGTGAGAACGAAAGGGTGATGGTTAGAAAGATCAGAACTCCTTACTTTTTTTGGAATAGGTTGGACATGTGAGAGCTTCAACACTGAGGGAGGGTGCTAGTATTGAACATAGAGAATATAGTTGAGCGAGGGCCGAAAGAGATTAGCCTTTTCAGTTGGAGACTATAAGCAACACAATGATCAGATCGAATAAGAGGAGGAAAGGGGCAGATTACAGAAGTTGCTACAGATGAAAGTTTGTCAGTAGGAGAACAAGGCAGGGGTAGCGCCACTTAATTTGAGGAAAGCCCGCATGCCTCGTAGAGAGTATCCGCGACGATTCTAGGTTATGAATGAAAATTAGCGAGAATGATAGGAGAAGAGAATTTTTCCACCCCTGATAGGCACTGTCTCTAGCCTGAATGGCCGAGAACAAGCACGATCGAAACATGGATTATGAGGAAAGAAAGATTTAGTTTAGAAGGAATGAATGAGGAGAGAAAGATTTATTGAAGAAGGAATGAACCCTGCTCATCCCACAACGATTACAGCTCCCTCCTTATCTTTTTAAATCTTTAATACATCCATCATTATTCCTTACTGAGGTAGCAATTTGCTACTCATCTGAAAACTTGAAACCTTACTTTAAGTCCCTGGTCTAAATTTTTTATACATGTATGAGGAACAGCCACTTGACCTAAGGAATCGTTACGAACCACAAATATGTCTCCTCATTCCATTAATAAATACTTTCATTTTCATTGATAACTAATTATTATTATTATTAAGAGACTTAAGGAATCAAAAATTTGATCGCTAAAATAATTTCGGGAGGTTGAACCCCCTGCCCCCCCTGTCTACGCCTTTAATTATATATATATAATATATATATATATATATATATATATATATATATATATATATATATATATATATATATATATATATATATATATATATATATATATATATATATATATTATAATAACCAAAATTTAATCTTCTTTATTACAGTCAATGGAATCTAATTTTTAGTCAATGAAATTTAAATTACATTAAAAATAACTCAGTTTTTTATATTTAAAGTTTTCACATGTTGCAATTTTAAAAAAGTATCTTTCTAATATTTTATGCTGATATATGGATGTATGAGAAGTAGTAAAGTATAACATCCATCTCAATCTTGACAACAATTGTTCTCAATTATTATTTTCAAGTCCAAGTAAGTTCATATTTATATTAGAATAATTATTAAAAGGAATTTGTGTTTATAAATTATAAGTAACTTACATTAGGTAACAAATCAAATAACAGAAAGAAAAAGAATTAATAGGAAACTTCTTTTTGTTTTAGTTCACCTCAATTGAAGGACTCAATTTTACATTCTACTAATTCTCTTTGAAAGAAGTTTCCTCCAGCAAGTTCTGGAGGTTTGTAAAGAATTGCTGTTAAATGAATATGTAATATAATATGAAATAACACTATAATACCTTTATGAATTACAAAAAGACACACTTTAGACATTCTCTTATACATACTTTTCTTTCACTTTTAGGATCGGGCTACAGAGCTCATCTTTAATATCGGGCTACAGAGCTCATCTTTAATATCAACATTCATTAAACTCGGGTTACGGAGCTCATCTTTACTATCATCTTTAATCTCGGGTTACGGAGCTCATCTTTAAATCACCATTTAAAATTGGGCTACGGAGCTCATCTTTAAAATCGGGTTACGGAGCTCATTGTCATTGTCATCTTTAAGCAGTCACAAGCCAAAGCAGTTGAATCGTAAAAACAAACAAGTTGTTATGTTTTCCAAGAACCTTTATATTGACTCTCTAAATTCATTAACGAACTTATTGTTAAAAAGAAAGACCACTTGGTTTAAATGTTATTGTGTATGGTGTAATTGCGCAACGCTTGCTTCTTGAGAGACGTGAGAGAACCCGCAAGAGTGTTCATGAAAACTATTAATTATAGTAAAAAGTCAACCGTACATTTACCAGCCTGGAGCTATCTAAAAATCTAAATATTAGTTAAAACATAAAATTTTATTAACTACTATAACTATATTACCAGCCTGGAGCTATCTAAACATCTAAAAAACAACTTTGTCTACTTATGCTTCCAACTTATCTTTATTTATAAACACGTTACCTTGTACCTGGGCTGTCTAGACATCTGTGAGTAATAAGGCGTCTGCTGTGCATCTAATCTGTACATAAGTGCACATGAGAAAATATTGACACACAAGATTGCAAAATAAAATTTATCACTTGATAAATCGATCTAGGTTAGGTATAAGGCAATAATAAAATAAATAGAAATATTAAAATTGATTCACAACACTACAATATAAATTTAAAAAGAAATATTTACATAAAACACTTCGTAAATACAAGCTTGCACGAGCAATTTATCATGACTAACACAGCACAATGTAAATATCGAGAATTACGATTCCAGTATGACCAACATAACCACACATCTAAGACTAAGAGCAAGATTGGGAGAAAGAGTGAAAATAATGGTGCGTAAGACGTTTTATATGAGGAATGGTAATCCCGAATACATTCTTGTCCAATAGTGAGATAGTACAAATAGGAAGATGAAAAATGTATACAAGATTTACCTAAAATCAAAAGAAAGGTGTTTAGGTATTCACAGTAGAATGGGAGGAGTTTGCCATTCTGGTAAAATAGTAGGATTTGCATTAAAAAAAAAAAAAAACAATCTCAATGAAATCAGAAAGGAAAAAGTCAAAATATGTTGAGATTTAAAGCTTCCTCACCAATACAAATAAAATCGCTTTTTATTACTTAAAATTAAAATATATATATATAACTTTAACATTAAAATTATATATATATATATATATATATATATATATATATATATATATATATATAAAATATATATATAATATATAATATATATATATATTATATATATATATATAACTATATATATATAGTATATATATATATTAATACTATATATATATCTGATATTATACTACCAACGTCCATTTCATAGTAAAGAATTGTTAGTATACAAAAATAATAATAATAATAATAATAATAAAATAATAATAATAATAATAATAACATGCGAAATTGCCATAGAACTAAGAACGTTATTTCATTTTAAAAGTTAAGCTTCCAGATAAAATAAATTCTTGTTCTTTAACAATTTACATTACCACCTTTTAATAAACAAAAAAAATAACTTTTTATATTTATATATTATATATATATATATATAATATATATATATATATATATATATATATATAATTATATATATATATTATATATATATATATATATATATATATATTGGTTCGAGTGGGCGGCGCGATTTACATGCTATAAAATGGGAGGATTGTAAACAAATGCAGGGGAAGACTGATTCATGAAAACAAATTTATATATAGCATGTACATCGTGTTACATCTTAGGCCCCTCAATCACAAGCAAATTAATTGTAATTTTGCTTTATTTACATGCTTATAGAACATTTTGTTTCATCCTGTTGTGCTCCTTCTTCGGCTGTTGACTCTCCAGGTGAATCCAAAGTTCCATCGCTGAATGAACGGCTCAGGTAGTCTGCTATCACATTATCCTTGCCGCTAATGTGATTTAAAATAAATTTATACCTTTGCAGCAATAGAGACCACCTCATTATCCTTGAGTTCTGGTATTTCTTTTTGTTCATGGCAGTCAGAGGTCGGTGATCCGACTGTAAGATGAACTCTCTTCCATAAAGATACGGCTCAAATTTCTTAATTCCAGTTACTATCGCTAACGCCTCCTTTTCTAGCGTAGAGTATCTTTGTTGAGTCGCTGAGAGCTTCTTACTGCCATATGCCACTGGGTGTAAAATACCGTTATCTTCCTGGAGGAGGACAAATCCTAATGACGAATCTGAGGCGTCCACCTGCAGTGTGAAGGTCTTATCCAGTCTTGGCATTTTCAATATAGGTTTAGAACTCAATGCTTCCTTCAGCTTCACGAACGCTTCTTGGTGTTTCTCTTCCCATCTTACTTTGGTAGGTTCTCCTTTTTTAGTAAGATCTGTGAGTGGGGCGGCGACCCTTGCGTAGTCCCTAACGAAATCTTGGTAATACCCAGTAAGACCCAGAAATGAACGCACCTGTTTTTTGTTTTTAGGTGGCTCAGTTTTCATAATCTTGATTACGTTATCCTCGTGGAGACCCTTATTTCCATTACCAATGTGGTGACCCATAAATTCCACGTTGGACGAAGCAAACTCACATTTGGTAGGGCGTATCGTGAACCCTTCTTCTTTGAGCCTTTTTAGTACATTCTGTAGAGTATTCAAGTGATCATGCCAGGTCTGGAAGTGTATAATGATGTCGTCGATGTAAAAGTCTACATCATTATACCCTTCCAGTATCCTTCGCATGCTCTCACAAGTGTTAGCTCCAGCATTAAACCATGCCACGTAATTTAATATAGATGAAGTTGACCGTTCTCGGTCGAGGAAACGGTCTTATGGTCTGTCCTCTGGCCTTTATTTGAATTTGCAGTACCCTTGCGAGATAAGTTTACTATAGTACGATCTCTGGCAAAATTTTGTGGAACCAAAGTTGTGATGTGGTCATCGGCTCGGGATCGAAAACAGTTACCCTATTGAAAGCCATATAATCTGAGCAAACTCTCTTGCTCCCATCTTTCTTCTGGACCACAACCACAGGCGCTGAATATGGTGACGTCGAAGGCACTATGATCCCCATCTTGATCATTTTCTCAGTTTCCTTTTTCAATTCGGTACGGGTGGTGTATGGTAGCTTATATGGTTTTAGTCTTATTGGGGTGTTATCTATGAGGTCGATGGCGTGAAAATCATTCTTGGCAGTGCCAGGCACATCTGTAAAAATTTCCTCATACTTTTTCAAAATCGCCATCAAGTCCCTCCTCATAGGATCTGTTATTTCGTTACTAATTTTCGTGTCGGACAACCCTTCTTTTTGTACAGGTGTCGGATCTATATCTGCCAGATGGATGTTCTCTTCATTCTCTGTGTCCAAAATAACTGCTGAAGCACCTATTTCACCCCGATGTTGTCCCTCTTCTTCTTCTTCATCACTCTCCTCTCTTACAATGTACTTCTTCAGCAAATTAATGTGGTATGTCTTTACCACTTCTCCAACCTGTATTCTATAGTTGTCTTTGCCGTACGGTTCAATAACCGGGTACGGACCACCCCAACGCATAAGCATTTTGTTGTTAGAGGTAGGTAGGAGCACCAGAGCCATATCTCCCACCTTCAGCTCTTTATTTTTTGCGCCTCTGTCGTAATACTTCTTTTGCATGATTTGGGCCTTGGCTAGATTTTCCCTTGCTAGCTTCAATGTCTCGTTCAATCTCTCTTGCAAATCGAATACATATCTGTATGTCGATTTTGCCTCTTCTGGGTTGATATCACCCACCCAAATCTCATGCAATATTTGCATTGGACCCCTCACAGTTCTTCCATACAGCAACTCAAAAGGAGAGAATCCCGAAAAGTCCTGTGGGGCTTCCCTGTATGCAAATAGTAGTGGTTCAATAAACTTGTGCCATTTCCGTATTTGTTCACTGCACATTCTTTTGAGCATTCTCTTCAACGTTCCATTGAACCTCTCTGTCAGGCCTTGACTCATAGGATGGTATATGCTTGAAAATTTCTGTTTTATATTGAGCATTTTTGTCCCATCCCTCATCAAGTCTGATGTGAATTGTCTTCCGTTATCACTCAATATCTCTTTTGGTACGCCCAGTCTCATGAAGATAGATACAAGACTATCTGTTACTTTTTGGGCTGTAATACTCTTCAGAGGAACTGCCTCTGGGTACCTCGTAGTGGCATCAACGAGTGTTAAGACATACTGATGTCCTTCAAATGATGGTGGTGTGATCGGACCTATTAGATCTATGATGACTCTTTGAAATGGTTCTTCGATGATTGGCATCGGACATAAAGGAACCTTCTTAACTACTCCCTTTGAACATGTTCGTTGACAGATATTGCAAGAATAACAATGTCTGGTCACATCCTGATACAAGTTTGGTCAGAAAAATTGCTGAGTGATTTTCCCCATTGTTTTCTTGACTCCCTGGTGGCCTCCAAAAACTTCATCATGCGCCACTCTCATCACTCTGGTCCTATATTCCTTAGGTACCACTAGTGTGAACCTCTTCAATTGATTCTCGATCACTCTTTTGTATAGAATTCCATTTCTTAGTATATACTTCTTCTCGTCCTTTTCAACGGACCTCCATATCCTTTGAAGAGTTACATCATCTTTCTGTCGCTCTTTAAAAACTTCACGATCACGCATTAATTCCACTATTTGTCCGTCATGAGCCTCTTCCACCTCATTCATAGCTGCGATGTTATATGTTTCAAAATTATTTACATAGGGCACTGTGCTACCCTCTAGTGTGGCACTCTTTTCTATACTGTCATTCTGACACTTATTTTCTATAATATTATTATGTATCTACAAATGTATCCTGGGACAAGATTCCGATATCTTTAGTATCACTTCAATATTTACACACGTGGCTCAGAAGAAGACTTTCATGTTTTCTTTTTTCTACAATAAGCTTTATTTCCATTCATTGGAATCTTGGACTTTGCTCATTACCATTTTGGTTTCCGCGGTTGGCTCTATTCTCTTATCACCAATGATATGATGTACTGATTGCCTGCAGTAGACGGTTTCTTCCTTCTATTTTAAATGTTCTCCTTCGCCGTTCTCACCCCGCAGCTTTTCTTATATATATTATCTTCCTGTTCGGCCGTTGGCGCCTTTCCCCATGAATTCTTCTAGTGAATCCTCCTCCAGGCTCGGGGCTTGGAATGGGGAATAAACAACTCCTTCTGAGCCATGTGTTACCCGTCATATACATCACTGGAAAGAAAGATCCGATACACTTAGTTAGCATTCAATAGCGAGGTTGGGCTGATTACGGGGGTTAATGGGCACCCTTCAATATTCCCTATCAAAGATCATATACGACCTTCTGCGCAGCACTGCGCGGTCGTTCTGCTCTCCCACAAAGTACTAGGGTATCCTATCAATCAAACACATTTGCGAGTGGAACCTGTTTCGGGCCGTGTTTATCCAACAATCTCATCGTTTGGTGTGTGCACCAGTATAAGCACTCTTTACAGGTACTGTATTTCCAAGTACGATTACGAAAAATTGACAACTTGCAATTGTAATCTGTTAGTGGAAGCACGATGACGTAGTAGTTATCATTGAAATCACGATAGCCACGTTCCACTGGTCCGCGTAAGTATAAGTAAGTGGATGCGAATACCTGTCAGTTTCGCTCACCATAACTGCTTCAGTAGGGAGAGAATGGGTTCTTCTCGAGGAGGACTATTTCTTGCTCGTTCGGAAAATCTCCGCTCACGCTGCCGTACTCTCCACGTGACTCTGTCCCTTTGTTCTGTTAGCTGTAGATGGTTCCCAAACATTTTCTGACTGTTATTGAAGGTAAGGAGTGGGCCGATTAGCAGTCGTCATCGGGAGCAGAGGATTAAGTGCCCCTCACATTACCACCTGCGACACGATCTGATAGCAAATGAGCCACTGTGTCGTCGGTGTCAACTGCTACTTATCGGTCTGAGACGCGAGACGGAGTTGGATACATTCCGTCTATCCGCTGCTCTCCATTATATTGCTCTTCCGACTTGAACGATCGTTATGTCTACAGTTAATGTGTCTTTGAGATTGCACTGTTGGTTATATCGTAGTCTTCTGTAAGTTATCGTTTAGGTCACCGAGATGAGCGTAGAGATACTTATTTCTCGATTTATAAGTGTTTATTATATTATTATTATTGCTATTATTTCCGTGACTCTGACTACGTGCTGAGATTTGACGTTACTTAATATGATTGGGCTTTAGTAATTTTTCTGAAAGCTAACTATTTATATCAATCAGTATCTTTTTCGGTTCTTTATTCTTTTAAATAAACACGCAAGCTCTTTAAGCACCGTCTTAAATATTTGGCTCAATTGAAAAGATACTATCAAATCCGTCGGCGGTCATCTCACCTTTTGCCGTAGTCACAACCATTTCGCAGAGCTTCAACGCATTTTTCTATATATATAACTCTCGGACTAGTCCATCCTCAGTCGGCTCATATCTTATATTTCGGCAGTAGCCGAGCCACTTTCGGTGAGGTTGTACCTAATTAACAATGCCCATCTTCAAGTCTTCGTAATTTTTGAGTTCCTCGACCGTAAAATTATTAAATACTTGGACGGCCTTTCCTGTTAAGAACGACCCAAGCACTAAAGCTAGTTTCTCTTTTAGCACATCATTTGACTCAGCTTGCTTTTCAAACATTAATAAGTACTCTTTGATATTGTTGATCTTTTCATCGAAGTTAGGAAGCTTTAACTTAGGAAATTTACTGGCATAAGAAATGCTATTTGTGTTTGAGGAGTTCTGTGAAGATACTGCCGCATCATGTCTTTGCCGGTCTTCCGCATCCAACTTCATCTTTAGTATTCTCTCCTCGGACTCTCTTGCACTCTTATCCGCTTCTAACTTTTCTCTCTCTCTCTCTCTCTGCGTTCATCGGCTTCGAGTTTCGCTTTCTGTGCCTCGGCTTCAAGTTTCGCTTTCTGTGCCTCGGCTTCATGTTTCGATTTCTGTGCCTCGGCTTCAATCATAAGCTTCTTCTCTTCTAACGCAGCAGTTACTTTTTGCTGTTGCAGCTCCTTTTCCACTTGAAGCTTTTGTAGTTCTATCCCTTTTTCTTTGGCTAATTCTCTTTCTTTAGCGCGTTCCTCCCTCAGGAGATTAAAAGCTTCTTGTCTAGAAACTCCTAGTGCTTTGCACGTGGCTAGAAGATATACTGAGGTCACTGTTTTCAGAGAAGAATAAAGAAAAGACATACTGTGATCACAGTCCTCTGAGAAGAAGGAAGAGAAGACGCATCGAAGTCACGGTCTCCAGAGGAGAAATAAGGAGAAAAAAAGAGAAGACCTATTACAATCAATGTCTTAATGGGAGGGAAGATAGGAGAGTGTATAAGAATAGTAATAGTGATATTTTAGCATACAGATGAAGATTTCTTTAGGAGAAGAGTTTAAGAAAAGAAATGAGAAAGGGAAAAGAGGGATGTGATGAGGAAACATGCATGAGAGAAAAGAGAAGAGCAAAGTAGAGAAAGAAGAAAAGAGAGGAATAGTGTATAAGAGAAGTGATAAGTCAAGAGATGAGAATAGATATATAATATATATATATATATATATATAAATAAAATATAATAGTATATAATATTATATATTATATTTAATATATGATTTCTACAATAATATATAACAATTACAAACATTAATAGAATATTTAATTTTACCACAGTTTTCAATCGATTCAGTCAACAATTCCATTAATAGCCAAAACGCTAATCGACGATATGCATAACATAAAATATACACAAAAGCTCTACAATTTACTGAGCTGTACAACACTATGAAATACAATACTACTTTAAATACAATATTAACAGATATCCCAACTGTCAATAATGTACAACAATACTCAAATATTACTTTAGCACAGTCTTAACAGCTATCCCCAACTGTTAACAAGTACTAATTCTGTGCTTCTTACGCACAACAAATGAAAAAAATAAATGCACCACAAAATAAGGTATTATATCACTGATAACAGATACTGTCCAGATGGTTACAAGGAATCCCAGAGCAAAGGCACCCACTTTATATGTCAGGGTATTAAACGACAACTTTGTCTACTTACGCTTCCAACTTACTATCAATCCGTGGAAAGGCCCCCAAGACAAGCAGTCATTTAGATACGCTGGAATTTCGTCCTATAATATACTAGTAACTCAACCTCCAGTTGGATAGGGCAATGACCTGTGAGTTCAAAACAATATTATCAAATAAAGACAACCTACCAACTCAATGCTGTGGAGATCAACGATAGTAGTATATTGGAACGTCGGGTTCTTTTTGTTTCAAGAACCAAGCTGGACTGCAGTAAACGTTATCAGGAAATATACTTAAAGATCTCGTCAAAGTTCTGTGCATCAACCTAAATATAAATTATATTTAAAGTAAAACAAATTATTTGAAAATATATTGACCACTGAATCGATTGATACACTGGAAAAATAAGAAACTTTAATAATACAAAAAAATAAGAAATATTATGTGAACGCGTGGATAAACAAATATGAATTAAAATTTGATTATATTCGTGCAAAATATTATATATATATATATTAATAGTATATATAATAATATATATATATATATATATTTATAATAACCTAAGTATATATATATAGATAATATATATATATATTATAATATATATATTTACATACGCCACAAATATATATAGAAATATTGCAGTACTTTCTATTAAGACAAATATTACCAAAGCAATATATAATCTCACGTGCAAATAACATACTATTTATATATGGATACCGATACGATACGATATATATATATTAATATTATATATATAATATATATATATAATAATATAATATATAATATATATATATATATGTAGTATAATATAATAATATTAATATATATATAATAGATATCTAAAAAAATATGCACAAATATATATATAACTGGTTACGTTCAAATTATTGCTACGACCTTTAATCAAAAAACACTATAGTCTAACAATTTAATATTAATATCTCCGCTAAAGAATATATAATGTATAATATACATAATATAATATAGGCCTATAATATATATATATATATATATATATATATAATATATATTATATATATACTATATATATATTATATATATAGATTTAATATAACAGATACTAATACGGAATACAATTAACAGAATGACATTACGTAAATATATAATAATATTATAACTAGTTAGCCCATTCCCACTAAGGAGTGGAGAAACGGGGGGAATACTTAGACAAAAATCTGTCAAACTTCTGGCAGACACTATATTCCCACCAATGTTTTATTACATTGTTAGTATGATAATAAGATCCACCCCAAACTTACTATTTGGTGAGTAGAAAGTGGTTGTAGCGTCCTCAGTCTATTGCTTCGTCCGGAATGTATATGCTCCCTGTATGTTTACTACTTAAGACACAGTAAGGAAACACAAACCTTTGGAAAATCCGAGTTCCTACTCACGAGGCGCCAAATGTTGTATGTTTTCCATTTTCTAATATTAGATTGTGGGACAACTTGAATAATGTTACCCCATATTTCCGGCCAGGAATATCTGACCCCCCCCCAAATTTGGCATGTATGGTATTGTAAAGGCTTATTTTGACATAATGATAAAAAAAATTTTTTACGATTTTTTACAGTTATGAAATTTTTTTTAATTTCAGTGGGGCTAAAATTGGAACAGGTGTTCCCCAAAGTTGCACCCCACTGTTTTTAAAATCATTTTTCTAAGCTAATTATTTGTTGATTTTTTTCAGACTATTTAATAGATTTAAAGAACTGATGAATAATTGCACTTATAAAAACTGTTAAAATTTAGGTTTAAAATAATTTATTAACTGTTGCAATTGTTATGTACACATATGCATCAAATTTCACAAGAATGGATCCCCACACGAGACATACAGGAATAAGCAACAAATGTCCAGCTATATTGAAGTCGGACAGTTGGCTGACAGGCTCTTGAAAGCTACTGTACAAGTAAAATGGAAGCATGTTCTTTTCGATTGGGAGCTAAAAAAAATAGGCCTATTCAATTACGACGAAACCAACTTGGCTGATAACCCTGGACCTGAAGAAAAATACCTGTACTAAGGGGGATCAATACCCAGATTGTGTTTGCAAACGTGTTGCAAAATTACACCAAAGTCGTGTGTAACTGGTAATTTTGTGGCGTTCGCCCCGATGAAACACCCTTCTGACTCCATTTGTTGTAAATATAAAAACCCTCCAGGAGGCAAATCAATCCTTTTATACATTGGACAGAGGGAGGGACCTAAAGGTGCAACCTTGCTGCAATCATTAGTGTTGCTCGATGGGAACACAATAATGATATATACCAAATTTAAGTACTTACGTCAAGAATTTAACTTGAAAATGGCCTCCCTGGGAAACTTAGAATGGGAGTTCTAAGTAACCCCCGTTGAAGTTTTGTCACCTTACAACGTTATAACCCTCCTTTGAATATATAAACAGCAGAAAGAACACATAAATTGCATGTAAATATACTACAATGTTTCATATTTTTTTTTTAATTTAAAAGCATTTTATATGCATTTTATATCACAGCACATAGAAAATTTTTTAATTCGAAGCTAAAACGCTGTTCCAAGTAACCCCAATTTTTACGGTTATATATAAAAAAATAATATTAAATGAAAAGAACTTTTGAGCATTACTTTTCAGGAACAAGCTTTATGTTTAAAAATGACAAAATAATTCAAAATTAAAATAGTTTAAAACTCCGTCTGGTAAATTTATGACACTCAAAAAGTCAGCTGATCGCAGATCACGATTTCACAATCGAATTTTCTTATGAGGATAGAAAGTCTATTGTGAAACATTTATTTTAGCAATAAATTTAACTCGGTCGAGTCAAGATAAGGAAAATATATTTAACTTGTCTATATATTCAACTCATTCACAATAGTAATATTAAATAAATTTGCAATAGAAATATCTTTTATTTATACATTTACCCTTTACCTGGGCTGTCTAGGAATCTGTGAGTAAATAATGCGTCATGCTGTGCTTATCTAATCCGTACATGAGGTACACTAATGAGAAGAATATTCGACACAACATATCAAGATTGCAAAATAAAATTTATCACTTGATAAATCGATCTAAGGTTAGGTATAAGGCAATAATAAAATAATAGAAAATACTTAACTGTGAGAACAACACTACAAATATAAAATTTAAAAGAAATATTTACATAAAACAACTTTTCGTAAAATAAAGCTTGCACCGATACAATTTTCAGTGACTAACAGACAGCAACAATGTCAAATATCGAGAATTACGATTCTCAGTAGACCAACATAACCACATATCATCTAATGACTAAGAAGCAGTTGGGAGAAAGAGTGAAAAGTAAGGTGCATAAGAAAACTTTTTATATGAGGAGATGGTAATACCCGAATACAATTCTTGTCCAACTAGTGAGATAAGTTAACAAAAGGAAATGAAAATGTATCAAGAATTGACCTAAAAATCAAAAAGAAAAAAGGATCGTTATAGGTATTCACAGTAGAATGGGAGGAGTTTGCCATTCTGGTAAAATAGTAGGATTTTGCATTAAAAAAAAAAAACAATCTTCACCATAACGAAACAAAGGAAAAGTAAAATATGTTTGAGAATGAAAGTAATCACAAATGAACCCCAGAGACGCTTTGATTACACACAAAAGAAAATACTATATAATATACTTTAACATTAAAAATTAATATATATATATATATATTATCTATTATATAATATATATATATATATATATATTATATAATATCTATATTATATATATATATATATAAAATATATAAGGGGAATGGGGGAGTCGGAGTCGGAGTCTGGGAGTCTAAAAAAATAGCGTTTTCCAAGTTGTTAAGGAAGTCGGAGGTCGGAGCACGATTTCCTTAAAAAGGTAGGAAGTCGATTTTCCACCAAAAAAGTCGGGAGTAGGAGTTGGAGTCGATTTAAAAAAAAAAAACGATCTCCTAATTGATCCCATCTTAAATAATTTAGTGTAAATAATTTTGAAGACATTAAAAATTAAATGAAAACTAATTGAATTTTTATTATAAAATAAGTACAATTTTTTGTTTTATTTTGACCATTTGTTTGTAAGGGAATTTATATTGTTATTTAATTTTTGTCCTTATATTAAAAGAAAAGAAAAAACTTTTTTTTCCAGCGATATTTTAACATTTTCTATTTATTTTTTTCTTTCCTGAAGTCCGAATATCGCTAATATTTTTCTCTTCGTAGAACCAGTAGTTCAATCCCTACACCTACAAGATAAACATTTGGTTTAATGATGAATTATATATATAATATATATAATATAATATATATATATATATATAATATATATAATATTATTTATATATATATATATATATATATATATAATATAATATGTCATGAGTATATATATATATATTTTATAATATATAATATAATATATATAATATATAATATATATATATATATATTATAATATATATATAATAATATATATATAATATATATAATATTATATCTAGATATATATATATAAAAATCAGAGGGCGAACTATGTCCGTGTATAGGAGCAATTGTGAGGTGTTTTATATAGACAGGATTCACTAACCGTAGCGCTGGTCGAGGTAGGAGAGGTCGACTCCTGCTCCTCCCTTCATGTTTTAAGCGTAAAATTCTGAATTTTAACAATTAAAACTATGTTTTTAATTAATGATAAATAATTGATGCAAAAAATTCATTAAAACTTGACCATCTTGTAATAATCTTGAATGAGCTCGATTAATCATAAAGAACTTTAATACATAAAAGGAATCTGCTTATATGTATGTAGTCTTTTTCTTTTTTTTTTTTTTAATATTTTTTTCCTAATTATAAAAGAGTCGGGAAAATCGAGCAATATTCGTTTCGCTTCTCTCCATAGTTAGCTTGCAAGACCTAAAGTATCGTAAAATATATAGGTCTGAGCAAATACAGAAGAGAGGTTGTTAAAAATTTAAAAACTAGTTTGGGGGCAATTAGCGTAATCGCTTGTAAAAAGTTGTCGTAAGTAGCAAGGTTGGTAGTGACTGAGCAAAGTACGGCCGGCAACAATTATATTAATTATTATCATTAATATATATATATATATATATAGATATATACTTATATTATATATATATATATATATATATTATATATTTATACAAAGCAATATATTATATATATATATTATTATATATATAATATATATATTATTATATCATCAAGACAGATCCGTTTTGGAGATTATTCCCGTTAGAAAAAATGAGTGATCACATACTAATTCCCAACTTTTTTTCAACAACAACTTATTCAACTACCCAGCTTGTATTAGAAATATTAAAATGAATATTATATTGAACAAATTTCCAAAAAAACTTGGTTAATAATCGACAAACAGATGGAATTTGTTTAAAACAAAAAAAACAATACGATCAGGATTGATATTGAGATATAGAATTACATTGGCGTCAGACGATATACATGGCAGTATATGGGCTATCTATATATGAACGGAGGGTAATTCAGTGTATTTCTAGCTGTACATGGTTTTTTGTTTCTTTGAAACATAAGGGGCTTAAGTGCGATTCTATATTGTTCTGAATGGCTTGTTTGGAATTATTATCCGACCGGATACGAAAGAAGCAAACAAGGCTGGGAGGACACACAGAGATCAGCCAAGGAAGATTTTTCAAAGAATGAAATATACGGCTCTGATTCCACTAAATGATACTGTTTTTTGTATTTGGCTCACACAAGAGTGTAGAATTCTAGGATGCTTCTGCTTCGTCCTTGATCGCCATATAATATCATAATACAATCAAAGATATAATGTTTCTAAATATTAATTTAAGATAAATTCTTAAATAAGTAACTCTTGACTCACCGAGCTTTATAATTCTATGAACAAAGCTGTGAGTTAAAAATACAATAGATTAATAAAGATAAAAAAACAGTAATGGATGCATCATATGAAGGAAGTAATTGAAAAGAAACGTATGATGTTAAATTGAGGTTGAAGATAAGGACGATCGTTAAAAAGAATGCTTCCAGAACCAATTTACTACTCACGCATTAATAAAAAAAGAGCTGCTGACATGAAGTGTGGGTGATGAAAATTAAACAAAAGAGACGAAAAAATAAATTCTTGTTCAAAGGAGAGGTTTTTTTTTGTTAGTTTTTTTTATTTTCAAGATAGTGATTCATCTTAGTATCAGCTCCACACAGCAATAGTATTCATTAATATTAAATTCATATTGTAACACGCAACTTTTTAAATTTTAAATATGAAAACCCATTTTCCACGTGCATTTTTAAAGAACACGATCGTCTGTTTATATGATTCACATATCTATTAGCAGCTTTCTTTCCATTTTTTTTAAACACATACTGATCGTTTGAGTAAGGAGGGCTTACATAGCATAAGTATACTTATACTTATTTCAATGAAAGTTATATGAATTAAATATTTTATAACAAAAGAAAATTATTAATAAAATTTAATCATATTATTTTTTCATTTTTTAGAGAGAAGATTTTTTTTAGACCTATTCGGATTAAAGGAAACTCTTTTGGATTCTTTGTTAACA
>JABUQX010028079.1:0-12500 GCA_015478945.1 Trachelipus rathkii
GAGGATGATGGAGCAAAGACACGTATCCCCCTACCCTCCCCACTGAGGAAGTAGTCACCCTATATCTATCTAGCTAGTCGAGGCAATCAGCTGTACCCACTCTTAAACAAAAGCGCACCGCTGTGTAGAGAGCCATTCTAAGAAGAGCGTGAAGACTAATTAACTATCATGAAAACTATAACTCAAAACCATACAAGATATCCTAAATGTCTCACTCTCACTCCATGTTTTCGACCGATATGGGGTTACTCTTTTTCTTTGGTGGCCCAGCCGGATTCTGCTTCCCACTCACCATTATATAACCGCTTAGCCAATCGACTAACATTCATTCCTTGTCCAAAAGTTACCTCACAGAGAAGACCAGACCATCTTATATAACACAAAGTCCAGAAGACCAATACATGCTACTTAAGAGATGTGATTCAGAAAGGTTTTGACAGTCTACTTAGTCAGCTCCACAAACAATCACAATTCAGACCCCGTAACCGTACGAGAGAGAGTAGAGAAGAATGTATCGGAAGAGAAGAATTTGAAGGGAAGACGACGGATATGCACTGCGTAACGCGCTCATGAATAGTGTTTATGAGCCAGAAGAACGCACTTCACGCACTATTGGGAAGCAAAGATTGATGGTAATGAAAAGAGGCGAAACTGAAGTATGAGAGTAGGAAGAGAGAGCACGCAGAGAGGCAAGAAACCCTTTCTTTACCAAAAACTGGTCAAAGAATTTTTGAAAACTAAAAAGAAAAGATTCGCTGCCACTAACTATTAGCCAGAAAGATGTAGAAGACGAGAGAGACGAAAGAGCAGAGGACAAATCGCTTTTCGTCACTATAGATACGAAGAGTTTAGTATAGATAGAAATGAGTAGAATAGAGAAGGAAGGCTAGGTAGAAGAGATAGAAGAAAGCGAGGCAGTGGAGAGAAGGTAAGGTGAGGGGATCCAAAGACAGAGACTGTGACAAGCACTTACTCGTCGAGAAAAGACAAAATGGTAGACGATGCTTCATACACAGTTAGCAGGAGAGAGAATGAACGTACAGAGAGAGAGAGACCTAGCAGAGAGCTCACGGACCAACCAGAGTAGCAACGCGAGAGATGCAGGAGAAGGAGGAGCAGGAAGTCACGAACATCAAGACCGAGAGAGAAGAGTACACGACGAGCAAAGATGCCAAAGAGGGGAGACTACATGAGACGAAAGAAAATCAGAAGAAGACACAGAAGGATGATTTGTTATACACACCTTCTATGACAAAAGTAGAGGAATTTATTCTCTTAACACAAATGTGCCACACAAAGATTAATCACTATTTATATTTATTTATTGCCACCATAAACGTTATTTTACACTGGCAAGTGTCAAATATTAAATCTCATTTCGATCCTCTCATCCTCCCTAGGCCTAACACCAAGATGGATCAATCACATCACATATGTGTCCACCATTCCAAATGCAATTCCTGGCTACGCATGAGACAGTAATATATGACCAATTAATGACAAATGGCCGGCTACTATGCTAACATGTTTTACCCAGATCTAATACCTTTAACTTAGGGAAGGTTTCTACAATATACATCTTGGCCGAAAACTCAATAATTGGACCCAAGAAGCAAACTTTCAAAGAATTATAATAACGATCGCTCCTCAAAATTTCACTCACAATCGAAGGAAAGCAAATAGAGGTGTATTTGGCAATATATCCAACGCGATACCAAATATAAAGGTTTGTTGCGTATCTGTCTGTATTTCCAGTCTTATCCACAAGGACAAGACTCCACGTCTACAACGCAATAAAGGGTAACATCACAAAACCAAATTTATCTCTTTTAGCACATCTCGCACTCTCCACCAGAAAATCTTTAGGTATTGTTTTCGTGATAAGAGTTTCCGTAATTCCAGCACAAGAGAACTTCCTGACATATGTCCTCAAACCACTAACCAGAGAGAACGGAAAAAAGAGTAACATAATATGGAATTAAGCAGTTCGTACAGAGAAAATCACCACTCACTTGAAACAGGTGTAAGATTATCTTATAATTAACTAGAGTCCACATCCAACATACTTTACTTTTATAATTATTACATTTTTTTTTTTCAATCACGCAACAATCACAGGAACAAACAATAAAGATTACTCACCACATCTATATAGTTCAAGGAAATTTCTTATTAGCAGTCTTCGAGAGATTATGTTGACAGCAGAGCTTCGGGTACCCTTCAAATTCCCCCCCCAAAAAGAGTGCACTTAAACTTTAAAATAAAAATCCTTTTAAAAAAATACAAAGAATGTCATTGACGTTGAAGGATGAAACTTGGTATACAATGCAGATAGGACAATCGTCGAGGCCGACGCATTATTTTAATTTTAGTAAAATACATTTAATTTAATATCAATATCTGTAAAGAGCAAATGGGAATATATGTGAAATTAAGAATTCATTCTTGTATTAATTGCATCTGAAAATTTATGCTCATTTTAAGCTATACTTAATGTTAATTATTCTACTCACTTAAGACACAAATGTTCAAACACCCTCACAATCATTACATCACGATTCATTCTAATGATGATTATATGAGTGATAACAATGTTTATGTGTGTATACAAATAATACCACAATATCTCACAAACAGTTTAGATAAACATCTCAATCAATTGCTGTGATAATACAGTTGAATTACGTGAGACACGCAGAAACTCAGTATCAACTATATACACGATAAAATGAATGCAGGTAATCTCTTCTTATCCTCACAGTTTAACACAACCTCGCCCTCTGCTTACAACCTACCAATCTCCAAGAACATCATTACAGATCACTATGGCAAGCTAAGCGAGGGTGACAAAGAACAGTAAGTAATGAACTAAAGTGAAGTCTCTATGTATTATACTATCAACAATAAATGGCAATTACAAATATACTATAATTATTTGCTCTTATGAGACTCGGAATCTAGATGGCTCTCTAATGTAAGAGCTCTGAGTCTTTTCCAAGCCTCTATTAATACCGCACTTTAGCATCTCAATTTAATAACGGTAATTTTGAATACAATTACATACAATTCTCTTTAAAGCGCAGTTACCGCGGCAGATCTCATTATCCTACACACCATAGGGCATAAGAGAGTCGATTGAGTCAAAAGTCAGAAATCATGCTGAGAACATTGCAACATCACAGATGTCCCCATGAGATTCTCCCACTGTGATTTATTTGTGTATAGTAACCACACAGATCTCTAATTGCTGAGCATATCTGTCCATATGTCGAGTATCTTCGCTAATTGGACATATAAATACGTATCTATAGAGTGAATGTTCGATCTCAATCTGTTCGCTCCACTGTGGGATATACTCTGAGAATTCACGTAAAAAATGAGTACAGATAATGTCACATAATAGAAACATAAATATATCAACTGTCGCTTATTCTTACTTCATACTAATTTGGCAGAAAAAAAAAGTACAAGATAAAAAGTCTCTTCAGACATCTTCACCAGGTACAGTTAGACGGAGATCTAATACACTGGTCAATTGTTCATTGCGATCTTATCATCAATGAACAAAAATATAATTATTATTATCACATGCACTTCATCTAAAACTAGAAACATTATTCCCGGTCAGACCCTATTTCTTCTTAATCCTCCACTCCCACCGGAGGCCCTCCCTCTCAAAACCGTACAAAACCAATACGAAAAAGCATGGTCAGAAGCGAAGAAAAACCCTCTGGTGTCAATCATATCGTGCCCCCTTTATTACCAACCCTTTCAGTATTCAGATTTTGAATGGAGAGATGGAATAATCATCACTTCTCATTCGAGCAAGCCTCTTATAGATTCGGGTATAACATACAATCCGTGCTGAACAAAATAAAAAGAATAATAACACCAATTCTATCGCTGATGTCGTATAAGATGAGATGTTATCATTGTTAGTACTAACTATATTACCAACTCATATTTTATTTATTCCAATATGCCACATTGATCAAACCTACGTTAACCAATCTTCTAAAACTAGATCAATATATCTACTCATAGACGGTTACAGTTACTGAATTTAGCTTTATATATTCACTTTAATAGTATGTTAGGAAAGTAAATTTAATATATCTCCTTGAGCAGGATATACTAAAATACTCTTCCTATGAATGCACTGTTGATAGCATATTTATAAGGCGATAATGTTCTCCGATCCGTTATGAAGATAGCTCGAATGGTATTCATCTATGATATGTCAATTATCACCTATCACTAGAAAATCACTATTTCATGCACACCCATGAGAGCTTACGTCGACAATATTGATCCTAATCTACTGCTTTTAACTTACTCAAATATTCATTACTACTATATATGGTGATAAAACAAAGAACCTTTAATACAATAATATACACTAAATTTGCAGTATCCACTATCCTTTCTTCAATGCCAATGCTCGTCCATACACTATTAAATAATTTAAATATTATATATATCGTATGTTCTGCATAAATAAGGCTGTTACTACCTAGCTTATATAATATAACCCCAGCCTATACTATAAGTCTATATATATACTATGATGAATAGCAACTAACTTTTTCTATTATTCTCTACTCATTTACTACATACAGTTCAGATTATTAATATATTTATTACGTAATGTTTATAATCAGAGTATTATACTGAATATGTATAGTAATAATTATATGCATATTATATTACTAATTATATAGATCCTATATCCTATTAGCGCTCATAGTTACCGTTATATCACTAAATGATCATTCTAGAATTGGCCATTTAATATATAGCCACGTCGATACATTATATAGTATTTTTTACTAAATAAATATTATTATTTATATACCTAAACTATTATAGATGAGCCCGGATAAACTGAGTGTATACAAAACTTAATTCTTTAATATATAAGTAGAAGCAGAGGTACATATATATATTATCTCGATATATGTGAAAGTATCTAATCCATATTGCTAATAATGTTGTGGAATCTAAATTAACTCTGGGATATACGTAAGCTTATGGAGACGGCAAATTGGGAATACTCACTAAAGCCAAGACAACGCCTTAGATCCTAATATGACATAGTTACAGGTCTTGTGACGTCTTAAATGCCTAACTAAAAACACAAAGGAAATGTGACGACAAGGCACATCCTATGGCAAGCCTCAGACTATATATACATGGAAGAATTGTAAATAACTAATTCTATTAATTTATCAAACTGACCATAAATTGAAAAGTATCTCATATGAGAATGAAGATTGATCAGATGTAGATTTCAGTAATGATGTATAATACAGTTTATAGTAATTAATAAATAATAAACAATAATGACATAATAATCAATTACGATATCTAATAAGACACCGCTTATAAATAACGGGAAGATGAGGTTAAATAAATAATAACAATATAATGACCTTATTAATATGAAATAATGCCGAATAATTATCTACATAATCTATTCAAATAAAATGTAAATCAACCTAATCAAATACACATATATGAAGATGACATCCAATAATAAAATAATATACACTATAGCTTCAAGGATTAGTAATCTATATTATTATTAATTATTCCTTAATAATTTCTAATCAATACATTGATTAATTACATAGCTAATTATTATGTTGTTATTCTTACTTTAATATATTTATTGTTTGATAGTCGCCTATGAGAAGGTCACATTAGGTTTTTAACTTAATAAGGCGATACAATGCCTTAAATGAAATATTATAATTTGAATGGAGGCAGGACTACATCATGATACAAACTCACCTGATAAAAAGGGGCATTTTTCTTTAATTAAATTATTTTATTAACTCTCAAGCTCCTTAATCAATATGAATAACCTCTAGTAGTAAAAGAAGATTACTATCCACACTTTTTTCGTAGAAATAATATGATCAAGATATCTGATAAAATAATATGCAAATAAGTATAATCGTAATAAATAACGGATGAGCAATAATAACATTAACTCAGATAAAATTTATTTAAATCCATTATTATTAATTTTAGATGAGAAGAGGTATAATAATTATTATAATAATACAATTAATAAAACAAATTATAATAACAATAATATAAATAAATATATATATACATCATATAAAAATGAGTTTGTAGTGATGAATCGATCTCCAATGACAGTAAGTGGTACAGACTCTCGTGATTAGAAGAACGAGATCGGACTGCACAAACAAATTTGTCGTCGGTATAGTGTCCTATCAACTATTGACAGAAGAGAGACCTAGATATATGAAGCATGAATACTGTATGGCAGAGTGTAGCTTGGTTGGCTGTTTCTTTTGGACACCTGAAGACAACGAAACTATTAAGTAAAATTTTGCATACAGTTATATTAAAAATGAACTAATTTTATTATTTTTTATAATTTCACAATTATTATTATTATTATAAGAGAGATTAAGAGAGAGAGTAATAAAAAAAAATAAATAATAATAAAATACAAAATTTGAGAAATAATAAATATTATATTAGATTCCACATCAGAATATCATGATTATGAAAGACTGAGGTTTTGAGAATGAGCAATGTATATAACATAATATATAACTTAAATATTAGAAAGTATTAGATAGACTAGAATTATATGATATGAGATTAGACAATGATATACATAAAAAAAAAGTAATACTATAATTAAAATGATAATACTATAATAGAGTATGAATAGATAACATGACATACGGATAAGGTGACATAATTAATAATTCATAATCAAGTATATAGATATTATCTAAACCATTATATTTGTCCCCAATCTAATTAGGAAATATTAATAATCGAATAATGTTGCCATACACTAATGAGATAAGTAATAATAATGACACGTAGATCCGTATTATCGGTAATAATAATAATGAAATAAGTAATTCATTCATCACTAGCACTAAAGCTAAGCATATTCTGTGCTTATTCAAATATGGAGATCATAATTTAATAAATGAATAAACATAAGGAAAATTTTCAGTAACTGATAGTAACGAAGAGAAGAAAAGATACAAAGAAACGAGAAGAGCAAGAAGATATGAAGAAGAGAAGACGAAGGAAGAAGTAAAGTAATAGAAGAAGTAAGACAGAAGAAAGCAAAAGCCAAGACAAGCTCGCAGGGTTTTCCTCAAGGCTACATATGAATGAGGGACTAGGGGAACTTGAGGTCATACTAGAATTAGAATAGATCAATATTAATTATCGTCATAATAGAAACAATATATAAATATATGAACTATATGTGAATAATGCATTTTTAAGAAATATATCTAGAGTTACATAATTTTATAAGAATAATATAGGGAAGACATAAGAAAAAAAACTAGAAACGAATTTCTCAATAGCGCCGTGTCATAACATCGTTCATCGGAATTCGCAGTTCGTTATACAGTTCTTTGTCGAGATAGACTGGTTATCATGGTAAGCATAACTACAAGTCACTACTGAACGCAAAAAAGAAAAATATATAATATTTTTAGAAGGTTTAACTAATTTTAAAGTGATGAGTCCAAGCGGACTATATTTAAGCAGCTTTGATCCTTTTTAAAATACATTCGGTTGCTAGCGGATATATCAGTGCACTCAGTAGTGATAAGTTGTTCAATTATTATATTTCATCCCTCTAGAATTCTTATCAACCATTTTTCTCAGTGAGCTAGTTTTAGGGGAGCATTCTCTTCACACTACATTTACCAAGGTGTCGATACGAGAGCGAGTTTTTTCCCCTTTTTCCCAACAGGCTACTCTCCCATTCGGGGTCTTTTGGCTTGAGCCGGAAATTGAGAGGGCAAAGATTTTGTGTGGACAAATCTTAGAGATCTTAATTAGAGAGCTAACATGTTTAAAAAATAACAAATGTTTGGCGGAATCGACATATATATACGAGCGCAGTGCAATCTGGCTTTACTGGAAATTATATCTCTTCTCTGATTTTTGTATTTTTCTAACTTAGGCTATTTTATGAGCCCACCTATAGATATAAATAAGACTGTAATTTTCCTTTGTTTTATAAAGGGAAATGAACCAATTTAGAGTATAATGTACATAGTCTGTTTATGAGAGGATTATGGTAGACCAGTAAATTAAAACCCTGCCCTTTTATTTGTTTCTCAGTTAAAAATTGGCTAAATCAATGGAGAGCGGATGAGGATCGATCGGGCGCCTCTCCAAATTCTTTCACTACTCATCTCATTAATGTTAAGAACGTCCATCTTTTGAGAAGGGATTTGTACTCAATAACTTCAATTTCAATACGATCTTCAGATTAATTAAGGAGCAATAATTCTGTAGCAATGTGACTTCTAAATCGAAGAGCTCTGTTTTCATTTTCAGCTGGAGGAAGATTAGAGAAATAAAAGATTGAGAAACTTTATCTCAAAAATTAGGTGTATAGGAGATAAAAAAAAAAAGAATATTTCTTAATATATTAATATTTTTAATTATTGCATTTCGGAAGGATTTGCGCCCAGAGAAGCATTAATATATTTTTATTAAGGACTAAACACTGAAGCTATATTTTACTTTATTTATTAAATATTTATTTCTCCTCAATCATAAAAAGCAAAAGTTAGTTTTTTAGAGAGATTTAATATCTAATTTATATGTATATATATATATTTTTAAATAATAGTAAGGTGTTGCTAATTAAACTTATTTATTGTGTTTGACAATAATTATTCTGAAAATTAAATATTTTAATTTTGAAAAATATTTTATTTAAAATATAGTTTATTTATGAATTTAAACCATACATTATTCTCAGGTTGGTAATTCGAAATGCGTAAGCTTAACGCTTCTACTATTATCTTACCATGATTAAGATAATGTTGTAGGACCTTCTGTTGGCAGAAGAATGGGCCTCCAATTCCCTCGACTCGTGGTTTCTCTACTCAATATAGCTATTGATATGAGAATCCATTTTTGGGAATGTTAGCATGGTTTTATTAGCCTCTCTGGTTTAAGTCTGTGAGCGAGCGCCGTTGAGTTTCGTAGAGAGCACATAGTAAGTTGGGTCTTACCTGGTATTTTTTTCTTGGAAGTTTGATGAGCGTTTTGACGTGTATCTAATGTTCCATTATTTCGGTTGGTGGTTTCCTGGGAGATCTCGGGACTCACTCTCCTGACCCACATCGAAAGGAGTATTCAGCGTTCTCACTTTCCTGCTCCTCGGTGAGCCTCTGGTTCAGCTCTCATGGTCCGTGCAGCCTCTGGGTTTGGCGTCGGGTTCGGTCCGAAGCTTTCACTCATTTCGTACTGATGCGGTCTGTGGCGGTTATGTCCCAAGACCCTACATGTCTCGGTGCTTAGTCTCTGGTTGCTATTGTTATTAACTTATTTTTTTTTTTTTTTTTTGCTTTATGTTTTTTTTTATTTTTTTTTTGTTTTTTTGCCAAGTAGCACATCGGCGAAGGTACCGCGATTGACGCAAAAATGCCAAAAGGATTGGAAGCAAGAGTATCTGAATATAATTCCGAAACTATGATTAATAGAATTTATTTCTCTAGGGAGACGCTCAGAAAGTAAAATTTTCCAATACCTATTATTACTCTATTTAAGTACAATAAAGATGATGGAAATTAATTATATTATTAGAATATATTAATTAATAATTAATATACTAGAGGCTATTGACTTAATATATATATAGATAGGTATAGTTAGATATTATTTGATTATAGTATATTAAATATTATTATATATATTATATATTTTATATATAATAAATATAATATATATATATATATAATATATTATATATATATATAATGATAAAGTAATATATTTTAAATAAGATTAAGAAATTTCGAGAAGTAAATTACTAACTATATTATCTATTTGATATTAGCTGGCAAGGAGTTTTTAATAATAGATATTAATGGCAACTCTCGATATGTTATAGTAGATATAATTTTTATATAAAAAATGTCAAAAAAAGATTAATGTATAGAAAGATGAAGGAGGAGAGAGAAAAAGAGAGCATATGGGTAAGAGAGCATAAAGAAGAGAAAAGTAGGAGAAGGAGAGTATGAATGATGATGAGAGGAGGAGCTTAACGGAAGGAGCGGAGGTGGATTATTGAGAAGAGAGAAAAAGAAGCAAGACGTAGCGTGTAAGAGTATAGATAATTGAACCGAAGGGAGGAAGAAGGAGCATTGCCACCCTTTTATTTGGACATTGAAATATTGCCGATAAAATTAATTAATACACAACGGGTCTAAGGTTATGCAAGTTCAATAATTTAAATGGGTCGGCTGGGCATCAACCCAACTTCCAGGGTAGGAGGGGGGGGGGGAAGGGGGATGGGGTATAGCCTTTCCACAAACGGTTAAGACAATGTTAGTGAGCAAATGTGGTTCGCAGGGGAGGCCCAGAATAAAGGATGCGAAATTTGAGTGAGTTATGAGATTTTTTAATACATCTTGGCCATCTTGAGAGGTGTTTTGGAAGCTTTTTGTAAGCCTTAATATGAATCAAAAAGAAATATACATAATTAATATATAATATTAGATAAAATAATAATATAATAATATATAATGTAATAATAATAAAAATATGGTTAAGATTAATTTCATTCGGTAGTTGGGTTACGAATAAAATCATATAAGTAGACGATAGAAAAACATATTGAGATTCATTGGGAAAGTTGAATGTTATATATCTCTAATATTAAAAAACACAAAGCACAATAAATATTTAATAATAAATATATTAATATAAATTTATTACAATGGTCTTAGATAACTAATCATCTATATATTAAAATAATAAATCCTATTATCATTATTAATTATAATATACTTCATAATTTAACTGAAGATTAAATTGAATAATCTAATTAAAATGATATAATACCAATGAGGAATATAATAATAATAATACTTAATATTATAATTCAATCTTATAAGAATAAAATTTTACGTAAAGAGATTTAAATCGGATATGTTTATTTATTAATATAAATAGATAATCTCAAAAAGTTAATCATAATAGATCTTATTAATTTATTATTTAATTCATCGATATTTGGTACTGAATTATACGCAAGGGTGAAGTGCGTGTTAAGGTTGCCTTCTTTTTTGGAATAGTTTATTTTTTTTTTTATTTTTTGTTTTTACCTTTTATACTGGTATTTAAAGTCTTCCTCTATTCTTTCTTAATTTTTTCTAATTTATTTAGATATTAATATTCGTCAGACTAGCTATAAGATAATTGAGTCATTGTAGTGTCTTCTGTTCCGGTTTACCTCAGCGGGGGACGACGGGGGGGATGTCCCTCCGTCGGCTCGAACTTTACTCTGTCTTCTGTCTTCACCTTTTTTTTTTTATTTTTTGTTTTTATTTCTTTTTTTTTTTTTTATTTTTTCTTTTTCTTTTTCCGTTTTTTCTTCTTAAATACCTGAAATAAGATTAAAAATATTTTATTATTCTTATTATTTTTTCTTTTAAATTTTTTTTTTTATGTAAAATACCTTATTATAAATTTATTCCATGATTTATGAATTATATATACAACGGTACGTCAAAACTTTGTTATGGTAAACTCGGTTCCTCTTGTAAGTATGCATCCCTTAAGTCTACGATTTTCCTTGCGCCCTTTTTTTTTCTCCCCTCCCCCTATAACGTTATGTGACACTGCAGGGATGCACGAGAAGTAGTTCTGGCGTGCGAGTCTTTTTCTCGTATAATCTACTGCTTCCCGTCTTTTGATACTGCGACGTTTTTTTTTTTTTTTTTTATGGCTTGTCTTTTTTTGACTTTTTTCTTCGTTTTGTTTTCCCTTGTTCTCGTTATCTCTCTTTGTTTTCTATTTTTTTATTTTCCACGTGTCATATTAAGGACTTTTCCTTTGTATAGGAAAAAAGTTTGCGATTATATATGATATGATATATATATATATATGATATATTATATACGGATCGAGGATATATTTATTGAGTTATAACTGGGTTGCAGTTAATTATGTATTTTACTATACGTTTTTACTTAGTTTGTTATGTTTAGGTATAGTTATATATAGTACAGGTAAGTCCTAGTTTTTAGTATATTCTATTTATGAGACTAGGTTATCCTATAATTCAAAGTAGAAGATACTTAAACTACTCGGGGATGTTGGATGATTAGCCCTTATGAGGCGGTGGCTGCGGTGTTTCTCCTGAGAATACTGATATTCTCCACTATCCTTTCCTTCACAGAATAAAGTTTTAATTTCTTTCGGCATATTCTGTTAATTCTGTTTATATTTTCGTTTTTATGCTGTAAATCTGACATACTGACCTTTTTTTTTTTTTAGTGTTTTGTTTTGTCTTTTCATCTTTTCCCCATTTTCGCCCCTCATCCTTTTTTCTTTCTACTCCTTTTTTTTATTTACTGTTTTTGTATATTGTTTCTTTTATTTTTCGTTCTTTTTGTCTTTGACAATTTTTTTTGTGTTTTAATTTTATTTGGTTTTATTACATCTCCACTATTATT
>JABUQX010028079.1:20000-42639 GCA_015478945.1 Trachelipus rathkii
AATCAATATTTTTTATTATTTCATTTCATTTCAAGAAATTAGAAGCCAAAAAAAAATAAAAATAAAAAAAAAAGTATTAATGGTAAAAGGTTGCATTTTATTATTAATAAAGCACCTAGTCTATTTTTAAATTAATTTCATTTCCTTAAAAATTAACATGGCTACAAAAAAAAATTTAATTTTTAACTTACATATAAAATTTTTAAGAAAAATTGAAATAAAATTGATTTATAATTAAATGTATTGCCAAATTAACGTATTGGTAATATATATATATATATATATATATATATATATATATATTTATATTTAAATTTATATATTTTTACTCTATCTCTCTATATATATATATATATATATATATATATATATATATATATATATATATATATATATATATATATATATATATATATTCAATTTATAATTAAATCAAATTACGAGTTAATTTAATCATCATGTCCGGATTGTCTTCGATGGACAATTCATTTATAAATGTAAATAAAAAAAACAGTGTAACTTCCTTTGCTGTTCCCAGTCTATTTCTGACCTTCGAATAAATCCTTCCTAACTTGGAGAGGGCGGAGGGGGGCTCGCTCTTTCCACACCAGCTGACGTGGATACTATACTATTGTTGTGAATAAAATTTGAGTTAACTCAATTGTGCTAAGTGTTTAAAAAAAAAAAATTCTTGTCATTTCCACAATGTGAATGGATTTTATTTTGTTAAATTTTCAGAACATAAAATTTCTGAATAGAGAGAAATGGCACTGTGCTTTGTAGATTATATCATTTTAAGGCACTGTGCTTTGTAGATTATATCATTTTAAGAAGATTAATAACATTTTTCTTTGCAGAATTCTCATCTTCCAAATTTAGGTGATTTTTTTTCTCTGTAATGCAGATGCATTATGTTGACAAAACAATAAATCGGAGATGGGGCAAGTCGTTTTCATTTATATTTTTTTTCCTTTCCTTTTCTGTTAATGCACCGTGAATCAATTAATTGTTTCTCCAAATCCTTCCAAATTTCTGCAGTTTCTTTCTCCAATGGCGCATGCGCAACTTTGAACTATGTCTACTAATGCTACATCAATGTGTTTTAATATCTTCGACACAACGTTTTAGTCAAGTATCCATTACCATTTCTTTAATATTCTTTCTGCACCGTACACTGCAACTGTTAATGGCCAATTTTTTTTGTGTGTTTCTGGACAATGTTACGGTGTTCCATCTGACATCTTGAGGCATCACAAGCGCCCTGCTCTATATTTTCCCACATTCGGCTACAGCTATTTGGTCGTTTCTAAAATATTTTACTATTTGAGCATGTTCTTTATTATTCTTAATTATTTGCTAATAAATTTTATGTGTGAACAAATTATCATAATTCTCATCCTTTAATAGATCCGCCCTCATTTTTTTTGAAACATTGGCAGAAATCACCAAAGCTATTAATTCTTCAAATAAATCTCCGTTCACATCTTGTTGTCACTTGCACATTTGGTCACTTCGCTAAGGTATTCTACTGTGTGGCTATTACCAGATGTGTTAACGGTATCAACTTGTTAACTTTAGAGGTTGTGGATGTCACATTTTAAGTATCTGATCATCCATCGAGACTCATGCATACCTAGGGACACTTTAGATACTCTTTAACTTCTCATCTAACATAGTCACATAGCTAATAATAATAATAAATGAATTTATTGGATACCATAAAAAAATAAAATGCTACAATTTTTTCTGGGATTTTTTTTTTTCACATAATAATATTATATATATATATAGGAATTATAACTATTCCTTTAGAGACCAACGTAGCTCTTCTCCTAAAACAGATAATAGTAAATACTATTATGGGAAGAAGTTTAAGAAATGGAATAATGGTTATTCATCATCATCATCTGGTTGCTACAGATCTGACTTTACATATGTCCCACGTATGAACGTTGATCGGTATGACATAGTATGTGCGATTATTGTAATAAGGTGGGCCATAGGATAAATGGAATGCTACACAATACTCGGTATCTTGTAGTTGTTGAAACAGAGTCATAAGATGAGTGATGCAGAGTAGTCGACCTCCTTTGTTTTCCAGAGTAGTGTGTTCTGTGGGTTTGTTTGTTTTGTAAGATAATTCATTTGGCAGTGAATTGCTAGATATGTTCCGAAAGATGTGGTACGATACTTATGTTTCCGAGTATAGTTTTACGTTACTTTTTGCATTTCTCGTAAAAGGTTGGGTGGTTTGTTGAAACCTTGTGACGAACTTTCGGTCAACCATGTCTCCCCTCATGGTAATATACTCTATATAAATTGTTTGGAGGAATATTAGACAGTTATCCATGGAGATTAATCATCCGTTGAACGATTACTCCAATTTCATACCAAAGTCTCTGAAAATTCAGGAAATCCATCTATTAAATGACTTCTAACAGTTCATGTTTCCATAATATCAATAATATCAGTCAAGAATTATACTAGTAGTCACTGAAGTCTGTGTCTTTTGATAGCTGTATTAGTTGTTCGTTCAAGTACATCATGATCAGTTGTTATAATTATGAAGTATTGCTGTTTGAATGCTTGTCCATTGTTGAAATGTCATATCATGATCTTATTATTAGTCGACTGGTACGAATTGGTTTACTAGAATTGAGTTAAGATATACATATGATTGGTATTTATTGATATACTGTGTTGTTAAGTCTTTATAATGTATGCGATTAATTGTGATAGTTTGAGAGATGTAATGGTGATCTGCGTGATATTTGTATTTATATTTCTTCTGGAATTCCGAGAAGATAATAGAATATAATGATAAGTTGGATGTATTGATGTAGAGTCAATATTCTAGTATTATACTGGGTGAATGATCCAGGAAAATGATGTTGTGTCGTTAAGTGATGATAAGTAACAATCACATTGCAGAAAGATATTTGCTTTAATTACACTTTGACGATGATAGTAAATGTCCTATCAAGGTAGAAAAAGTTATGCACATAAAACGAAAGGTAAAAATATATTTGAATACTCAGTTTCATATGAGTACAATATATGAAGATCGTATACCGGTCTGATTATCAAAATAAATAATACAAGAAATAACTGCGCTTGGGTTTTTCTTTTATAAGAAGGATATAGAACATATATGAACACGCCATTCTATGGTGTTATTTTTTCGATTAGTGGTATAGAGTAAAAAGTGTGATAGTAAGGGGGTTGGTTGAATTTTTTAATTTTTTTAGATTTTCTATTTTTTTAGTTAAAATTGAAAAGAACTTTAGTGGGCTAGTTTCATACTGATATTAGTTGTCTTGTCCTCATATAATATTGATAAATTGATTGTTACAGTATATTAATTTAGTTATAGTGGATCATATACTAATGATAAATTATATATAGTCATATATCTTCAGCATTTTGACTAGCCTTATGGTGTTGGGAATGAATGCTAACTCATAAATAATGGTAGCTATGATTAACAGCACGCGGTAATTATAATAATTAGATTATTACATATAGTGGGTATAAGATCGAGTATTTTCAATTGATCCAATAGGATTTACTCTGTTCATTAAATTTCAGATTATTATCGAGATTATTTAGTATTTTTATTTATTTTTAGTACGTCTTAATAATTAAATAATAAGTTTAAGTGTATATAAATTAATTTGGATGTGGTTTGTATATACATAAAATGTTACATATCATATAAATTATATTAATAATGCTGACTAAATATTATCATTTGGCATATGATTATCATTAGTTTGGTTGTCATTTAACTCTTGCGTCTTTTTCCCATATCATATCTCTTTTTTTCTTTCTTCTTATGTTCTTCTATCATTATCATTATCATTTTGTATTATTAAGTTTATTTATTAGATTTTAAGATATTATCTTTCTATCTGCTGGGGTTTTGGAGAATTTGGATGTGAGGGTGGGGGAGCTATTTGCGGATAAGTAAATAATCGTGGATATGATATGGTTATAGTGATGATTAGATGGTTAATATTATTTTTCAATAAATATATAAGATAATATTTTATTCTTTAATGTAATAAATATATTTCCATATTTAATACATGTAATAAAATAACATTCTATTACTCGCATAAAAAGAATCAATATATCATTAATATTGATTTTGTGTTTATTTATTATTAGTATTATATTTTATTTTATTTATGCTATTTATTAAATGTTATATTTTTTGTATTTTTTTATTATGCTTAGTTACATATCATTAGAAGATAGAGATCTTATTTTTGTTTACTGGTATAGTTACTGACGATGAATAATGAAAGATTTAAAATTAGTTAGTATGAGGGTTTCATTTTAATATTATAGATATGGATTTTTGATATTTTTACAAGATCTATGTGTTGTGCGTTTGAAATTCAAATTTTTTGTCTCTTCAGTTTCTTAGTTATAAAGAGTTAGTGTTGATTATAATAAGGTTTGACGTTGCTATCAAGTGAGGATGCCGTAGCGACGTTTGAGGTTACGAGGAGGATATAATATTCTTACTATTTAGTGTTGGCTTGTCTTTGTTTATTAAGTATTTTTTAGTTTGCTAGATTTATTCGTAATGAACAACATTTTGAGATAAAATTAATAAGGATATTAGTATGAGGTGTTGAGAGATTAATGTTCATTCTTAGTACGTACCTAGGACGGCATATAAATCGGGTGGATTACCTCACGAGTTGAAGAGAGATACTCGGATCCGAAGGGTACTCAACAGAGGCGTACGATGAATTGTTTGGGGCCTTGAAACATGGCTTACTCTGGCAGGAGGGTATTGTGGAACGCAATAATGAGGCGCGGAGGTAAAGCTTCACGTTAATTTGAAACCTGTTTAGATGTTGATGAAATAGAAGATTTACTAATATAAATGTTCACAATATTACATAATGAACTTGCTCTGGATTATTAATTACGCGAATCCAGATGTTAAGGTTATACTTTGGTAATTTATATAATCTACAAAGTAGGGGTAATGTACTGCTTTAACAAAAACGTTTTTATCGTTTGTAGGGGTTGAGATTATTTATGCAAATTAGTGCATGATTAGACCAAATATTTGCTTAGAATATAAAATGCGTGCCACTCAATTCATAGATGAAGATTTGAATAAGTAGATACCATAGTTAAATTTTATGTAGGTATACATAAAATTGATTACCTATTTGGGTACAATATGTATAATCCTTAAAATATTAATTAATTATAGTGATAATAAGTCACTAATTGTATTAACGCTTACAATTGTAACTACTTGCTAATAATATTATAATTAAAAAAGTTTAATCAATTTGATTTAACTTTTTGCTTTCCTGTGTGGTTTAAACATTCTCTATAAGATTTATTTTTTATGATAATAGTAATGAATGAATTAATAGTGTTGTTGTTTTCATAATTATATATCGTATATCGCTACAGCTGCGAAATTGTCTCCTTCAATTAATATAAGTAATTATATATTATCATAATCCATGGTAGAATTTATCTAGTCTCGTGTGTAAGGCTTCATAATATATATAAGAATTAACTAGTAGATAAAGTACTGGATAATATTTATTAAATATAAATAGATAATTGGTACTAATTTATTATATATATATATATATATATATATAGATATTATAAAATATTGAATTTGTTCAATATGATGTGCCGTAGCATTAAACATAATCTGGTACCTATATTCTGTCATCTAACCTTTTATAATAGACAGCTTCAATCAGTACCCAAGATATCTCCGCTTGGTGGTGGTGCAGTACCAAGCTAGGCAGCATAGAACGACAGTAGAACATGAATACCAGTTATCATAACGCAGTCGACATAAGATTAGCTGACAAGAGTCAATCCCATTAATTAGAATCAAGGACTCGTAATTTCTGGCACGATGGCGACAATAGATAATAGGATCTTAAATCAGTCGTACTAAGTTGGGTCATTCGTGTAGATCCAATCGTGGAAGCGTAATAATCACCAGATAAACTATGACCCTTTGTATATTGATTAAAACAGAATCTAGATGATGCAATTTCTGACAGTTGTAAGGGTTTCATTCCTTGACCTAGGAACCGCTGTGGGCCAAACCATACTTAGCTCCCAAATTCAATCTATGACATTACCACTGACATTCTCACTTTCTGTTGTATATGGGGTCAGTCAGGAGCCAGCCATTGTATCATTCGGGTCGCACTATCTGACTATCATAGAATGTCATACGTGACATCGGGAACAGTATTAAGTAATACATGTACACAGATTATCTCCCGTCCTAATTCAGCGACCATGCTTCTTATCTGTTTATCCGGTCATTCTAAATCAGAATAAAATGACAATAAATTTGTTTTATGAATAATGGTGTATTTTGTTCATAATTTATTGTTCAATTGCTACTCTAGTATACAGCGGTCGGGGTTTTTTCAGGCAACTATGCATGTCGGTCAATTACAATAAATCGTTGAGAAACTCCTCATGAACTTTCCACTTCTTGAATATCTCTCCCTATAAACATATGCTTAAAAACTGACTTTGCACTATTAACTATCATCTCTGACTAGAATAATCCTTTTATTAACAACTTGACACATTCAACTAATGGCGTTTAAATTATGTTATTCAGTATATATTATACTCAATTAATTTGAGTTTAACATCAGGGGAGGGGGTTCTAGATTTAAGTGAGGTTGGGATCTTGCTGAGGGGGAGTGGAAAACGGCCTCATTCTTTTTTTTTTTTGTTTTAATAGAGTAGAATTACATTGTTCAGCCCTTTAAGAACTCTATGCTTGAAATTCTTACCATTAAACAAGTGCACACAAGAGTTTTTGTCTATTAGTTATATATTATTAGAAAGTCATTCCGAAACACTGAAAATCATTCTTTTAATCTTATCCCCTCTATTTTATTTTTAATTTGATAATCAATTATAATAATTTTTTACATGTTCTCACATCCTGTTTTACATGT
The DNA here is from genome assembly GCA_015478945.1 of Trachelipus rathkii. Classification (NCBI taxonomy): domain Eukaryota; kingdom Metazoa; phylum Arthropoda; class Malacostraca; order Isopoda; family Trachelipodidae; genus Trachelipus; species Trachelipus rathkii. Next base: position 26,990 of record JABUQX010028079.1, read on the forward strand.
GTTTTATATTTATTTGTTTTGGAGTACATTACTCATTACATGGAATAAAGTATTTGGCCTCCATTTGTTGGCCTCTGAGTTTTTATGTTAATGGTTTTAAAATCAATGGAATTGAATTTACATTTCCTGAAATACATCTAAAGATTGAACAATTCAATGTTTAAGAAGTAGTTATGTTATAAATATCTTCTTGAATGTCATTTACCTGATGGAATAGAAGACTATTGTTAAAGTTATATAATAAGAACGGTTCTGATCCATACTAGGTGAGTGGAAATTATATAAAGTATAGGGAAGTTACGCAATAATGATTATTTATCATTAAAACTAATAATTATATATATATGTCATGTAAGGAAAATAGTACTCACCAGAAAATTACACAAATATCTTACGGCATACTTAGATATACTTAGCGTTTGATAGGATCTGATTCCGTTATTTTCATCTCACTCAGTGTGTTAAATATTACGATCGGTGGATCTGTATAGGGGGTGCCAACGTAGAATAATTAATATGTTCTAAACCAGTATACAGTAAGCTTACAAACATAAATAAATTATTCTACTATTAAATGTAATGTTAAAATTTAATGTAACTTTTTCTCTCCAACGGGATAACGTTGTGGTCTGCAATCATCCGTTTCCCCATTGCATTCTATGCAACATGCACTGTATATATAGTCGGAGCTCTTTATTATTATTTTGGAATATTATTAGTAACCAGGGGATCACATATACGTAAATATAGTTTGTGTTTTGTTGGGACAATTTTTTAATGCCATATATGAGCTTTACAATTACTAACCGGAATTACTTTACTTCTATGACGGCATCATCTATATGATGGATGTCCTAAGACTGCTGCAGCAACCAGATGGAGTATCGACGTTTTAATCAGCTCTTTTAGTAGTATTTCTTAACTATTTCAAAAACTCCTTATTACCACATCCTCAGTATGACTAACAATAGAAATACTATCTACTATACCTAGTATTACTGCCTCTCAAAACGACTTTCATTTCAGAGGATAATTCCGATTTTTGCATACACTCAGAAACTGGGATAATCGTGGAATGAGAAAACAAATAATAATGACAATATACAGATAGTTACTGTGAGTCTGATGATATGACGAGTATGAAGAGATAAATGTTAGAGTAGGCTGATAATTGATTGTTTCTTTAGTATTAATTTATAATGAACTTTGTCAGCTTGTTAAATTATTTAAAGTTCATCATTCCTCCATGTTTCTATCTCTAACACTACACGCTCGAATACGCCTTTGTTTTTTTTTATTTTTATTTTATACACTGTCTAGGCGACTACTCCAGTCTTAAATTTTCTTATTCATAGCGGATCGCAATAATCAAATTGAAGGTTTTACTCTTACAGAGTATGACACATAAGACATTAGAGATTCTGGTCTCTTGGTGTTTGGCCACCCTTTGGCGGTGTTGCTACTCTTTTTGTGTCTTAATCGTTTTATTTCTATAGTAGTCACTCATACTTAAAGGTGTATACCACGTTTCTAAAAAATCAAAGTGGGGTTACTCGTTTGAGTGCCTGGACTTGTCGATGAAGTATTTTTGATTATACGCGCGCTAGTGAGTAATTCTAAAATTCTTTAGATTAGGACCAGTTTATTTTAGTACACTTCCAACATAGCTGGGAAATTAATTACAGCTATAGGAAAAGCGTTGGCTAGGATTCGAGACGTGTTCTGTAGTATTATTCCATTCAGCTAAAAGGAGAATTTTTTACCAATTCAGTAAGTCGAAGCCAGCCGACCATGGATGTTTTATTTGTTTTGAGGAATGAATACTTTTACTCAATTTTAATCATCGAATAGTGAATAATAATAACAATATTTTTATAATTTCCTGAGTAAGCTTTAATGTCTTTTCTTGTAATAAGGATTGATTATCCCTTACTGATTCAACATAAGTGGTTCCATAAAACCTAAATCAATTTATTCTTCTCTCTTTCATTATCATCATTTTTTTTTACTTTTCATCTATTCTTTTAATGTTCTCATATTGGGTAAATGATTTTTTGATCACACTTCGGTGCGAGGCTGGGTGTTCCTTACTTATTACTGGTTCCCTATTACGGCATGCACTCTTGTATCTTCACCAATCGTTTCATTTTCCAGCTTCGTCTACTCGTGTTAGCATTCTTCTTTTATATCGACCAAAAACTAGATTATACTTCTTTCAAATTTACTCACACTTCAATATTCATAATACATACTATCGTTTTCATTTATCCCTATATATTTTCTTAAGTTACTTTATTCTTCCTTAATAATCCTTCTTATGTTAAGGTATGATTACTTTGTTCTCCCTCTCGAATCCGGCTTGGCGAACTAATACCTCCATAAAACGCTATTACACAACTTCAAGATCAAATAAATCCACCATCTCGCCTCGTTCTTGATCATTTCACCAGTAATTTTCTATACCTGCAGATTTACGCGATTTTCTTCAACTTCTTCAGAAGAGTTCTTATTCCCTTCTCCTCCTTCTGTTCCTGCCTTACCAAAACTGTTCATTTACTTTCTTTTTCTCTCGTTACGTATGCTCTTTTATAGCATTGCCTTCTTTCCACTTATATAATTCAAGCATCTTTTCTTTGAAACTGTCATCATTTGCGTTTTAGGTACATTCAAACCAGGCTTCTTTTTTTTACTTTTAAAAAGAAATCCGCTTTGCATCACCTCTTTTCCACACTCACTGTTATAATATCTTTTACCTTTCCTACTTTTAGAACCACATTCTTCTTTTTGTTGCACTGCTAAAATTTGCTTCTTCATTTGGCTATTCCAGTTTATTCAGTTTCAACTTGTTCACAGTTTCATCAGATTTACTTTTGCAAAGCGTTTGCTTTAATACTTATCCCTTAATTTACCGTTGTTCACTAACTTCTCTCACTCTAATTTTTTACCCACTTCCATTTTCGGATGATCACTTTCTCTTCCACCAAGTCCCGTTGTGCCACTTCCTTCGTATCACCTTTCTCTCCATCCAATCCCCACTCAACTTTAAGTTTTACGATAGATACGATAATGATCTGATAATCATTCCTAAAACCCTCACTGATTTACATCCAATACAGAGCATACTTTAAGCATCTCTTCTTCACAACAAGACAATCGAATCATACTTTTCACTTCGATACCATCTCTACCTAACCCAACTCTAGAAACCAACTCTGGTATACTCTTGTGTTTAAAGAAGGTAATACTTCAGACATGAGAAAAGCGATTAAAGTAGTCAATCATCCTGCCTACATTCTATTTTTCCCTGGAACCAAAACCACCTGTTTTAAAATTTTTTTTGATCAGTATAGTATATATATATATATATAAATTATATATTATTATATTTATATTAATAATATATATAATATTTAATATATATATATATATTTTATATATATATATTATTAATATATAATATTTATTTAATATTATAGTACACAGACACGTGTATACATAAATAGCTTGTCCTACTTATAGTCCAAAATATTTAGGGCGGCCTAGAAGAGTATTTGGGGCTACTTGATAATTTAAAAATCTTTATTGTACATAAAGAAGAGGTAATTTTAAAAAAAAACAAAAAAAAAATCATGGACGACGTTGAGAATAAAACTTGTTTTTTTTTTTCAATTAAATAATACAACATATGTAAAAAACCGTTTTTTTCACAACCCTAAGTCTGCCACAGGAGGTTGTATAATCTTGAAAAATAATTGAATTGCATCATGAAATGGTAAATTAATGATTTGTTTTAAAAAGGTGGCCGACCCAATTGCGGTTGCATAGTGCTGTGGCGGTGCGGTGCGAGTGGCATGGTGCGCTCATTTCTGGGTGCAGTTGTGGGGTGTTGGCGATGAGGAAAATTTCGGTGCTTGTATATACCCAGAAGTCTAACATAAAATAGAATGAGTCCTTTATATTTCTTATACAACAGAACTATAACAGTTATTATTCAGGCCCGAACACTCTCAATGCCGTTCTCGTAAAAAACATTGATGACTACAATATGAACCTATATGTAGTCATTGAAAATGTTTCAATTCTGATTTCCAAAAAATTAAGTTTAAAAATCAGCTTCACTGAAAGTGTGACAGCTCGTAATAGCAAAAGTTTGTCACTCGACTCTGTGTTTCTTTATGACCAGTTCCGATTTTGAAGGACTGCTTTTGAAACTGATCCATTTGTATTACATCCTTAATTACAATCTCGTTCAGAGTAGGTAGAATTGTCTATCTTTTGTAGTGCAGCCCTAACAGTTCCAAAAGTGCCATGTCCCCCATGGGATGTTTGTCTTTGAAGTTCCAGAGGCTTTTGGCAAGAATATTTACAGAATTTGGCTATCTGACTACACAAGGTGCCTATAAATATCTGAGTTGTAGAGCTGTAACATTGGATCCCTAAGGTTTTGGGTAGAGCTTGAACCGAAACCAAAATTTATTATTTTCCAACCTCATAATTCTTTTCGTTACAAACTTTGAAATTCCAGTTATCGATTGATTAACAATAAAAATTTATCTGCAGAGAAAGTGGTTTAATATTATAGGTTGTTTTGAAAGTTAGAAAGGAAATCTTATCTTAAACATTTATGTTCTTTAGCATTGGGATAACGAAATGGATTGGGTTGCTTCTAAATTTCAACTTTTTATTTTTAATTGGTAACAATTTCATACATACATACATTTCAGATGAGACAGTAGATTACGATGGTAGTTTAATGCACCAACTCTGCAGCCTTGAATTCTACTAGAAAGTTTACCATCCTCAATATTACAAAACTCTCGTTTCATATCTGTTGCATCGAAAAAAAAAATTCCTCCCAATCAGACTAAACGCAAAATCACTCCTTATAAGTTTCTTTCAAACCTTTACACTTTTATCTTAGTGACATTAGCACTCCAAATTTTAGAGAGCGAATACACCTAATTGAGATTGACAGCTTCTGAAGTCATAACATTTAGATTAATGGTACTGTCATTGGCGCTTTTAAATTTTAGTTGACAGAAGTCTCAAAGAATATCATTTCCTCATATGTCATTATGACGGGAAGAGTATGTAGTTTCATCATTGAACATTTCAGATGACTCTATTCAACCTTAATCTTTGTTTTTATATTTGATTCTTATTTTCTTTCTAAATAATTCTTTATTATAATATTATGCCAGTGTGAATCAAAATTAGTCAGATCCTCTCTATAATTTTTTTATCTCAATCTCATTGCCGCTCCCTCTTAACTTTATCCACAATAGGGAACTATTATGATACCGTCTCCAACCATTCCGGCACTCTACTTTCTCGCATCCAACACCGTTCTCAGAAATCTCAGTCAATCAAAGTTTTGCAGCTCCCTCCCCCATACCCTCCTTCAGCTCTCAATTTCAATATGAGTATTCCCATGCGATCTCACCAAGGAGGTCTTTCTCGGCTCGATACAACATTCCTCCTCGAACCGACGCCTCCAAACAAATTACCTCCTCCGGTTAAATTCTCCTCCCTCCCTTTGAACAATACTCCCTCTCAGACTTAGCTCTCACTTAATCATACCTCGTCCGTTTCTCCAACTATCTTCTTCCGGCTAGTTCAACCTTCCACTTTATCAAGCAACTCATCAAAGTACTCTAACACGTTACGTTATAAATAGTAAAATAACTCGATTCATATGTAGCAATTTAATACACTTAATAAAAGTGAACTTGAAAAAGTGTGAGTGTGTATGGGTCTCATCGTCTCCTTATATCACTCTCTTCTCTCCGATTATCATCTCTATTACTACTTTATACTCTATCTCTCTATCTCTCTCGTCTATCTCTCTCTTCACTCTTACTCTACTCTCTCCCATCTCTCATATCTCACTATCACTCTCTCTCTCATCATTCTCTCTCTCTCTTATATTCATTTATCTCTCTATCTGTCGATCTCTTTCTCTCTCTCTCTCATAGATATTAAATTCACAATGAAACATGAAATTAACATTACATCTTTCTATTCAGCATAAATATTCTCCATCATAACTAAACATAATCATATAAATATAATCAAAATTAAAATTATTATTATTGTCAAACTCAAGAAACTTATCCTTGTAATTATTACTTTTTAATATATATAATTTATTATGAATAATTATGATCGATTTATTTATCTATCGATAACTTATCTCTTCACTTGAAGAAAATTAAATATATTAGCCTATTATTTATTTATTTTCATCTAATTGACATATTATTGATTCTACTGGGAGTTTTATAGATGATTATTGTGGCATGTATATATCTAGATAATAATTAAGGTTACAGATTTAATGAACTCCTGGTGATACAAAAAATCAAGACTCGAAAATCTCCCGTCGATGACATGTAGTCGCTATGGATGACGTATGTAAAAAAATAATTAGCGCTCTTGTTTATTTTTTATTCCCCTGAGGTGTCACTCGGAGTGACGATTGGGAAAGCGAATTAAATGCTAACCCCAATCACTAATCAGTATATATAATCTGAGGGAAGATTGATACTAATATTAAGAGCTCATTATTTCATTTGAAAATAAAGACTTTTCATAAACTTTTCATAAACTTTGCCTTTCACGTATATACTTATATTATATATTTCAGCTTTTCATAGTCTCTCGCTCTATAAATCTCTCTCTTATCTCTTCATTTCTTCCTCACTCTCTTTATCATTCTCACCTCATCTCTCTACTCACTTACTCTCTTAGAAATACTGCTCTCTGCTCCTATCTCTACGAATATATACTATGTTTTAAATATTTATATTATATGGAAAGAGAGTGAGAGGAGTCAATAGGTTTAGACCATCCCTCACCACATGCCTCCTCACAGAGAAGCGACCACACTGATTTTGTCGTCGACTCCAATGGGTACTGTTACTTTAGGGTCTCCTGTCAACAGATTACATAACTCACTAGGCACCTCGCTTCTGTAAACTCTCGATGATTCTTAATAACTCTCTTTGTAGAGTAATATTTACTTAGTAACACTCAAGATACTTCTAATCTTTGATAATAGTATATCTCTATTACTTATAAATAGGAACTCACTGCTGATGTAAGTTCAATGAAATACACTTTACTTTTAAATAGTTCCAGAAATTACTTGGCTTTGTTAGATTTCACTTTAATTGGGATCGTAGTTTGTAATGATGTTCATATTAAGTATATAGTATATATATATAATATATTAATATAATATATATAATATAATATATATTACTGGGGATTGGTTATCTACAGTTACTAGGCAAAAGTATGAAATTATATAAATATGAAAAAAAACAACATATTATATATATAGTATGGATATTGCATCTGGGCTGGCTAATGCGAAAAACAATATCTGAATTGTTTATAAGATCTCAATGCTAGACAAGAGCGTATACATATATATAGATATATATATATACTATATAGTATATTATATAATAATAATATATATATATTTAATATATTAATAGATATATATATATTTATATATATATTATAATATTATTATATATATATAATATATATAGTTTAGTATGATCCACGTAACAATAACACTATTAATGTAAAGTGTAATTTAAATATTAATCGATTTATCAGTTACTATGTTAATTTTCTGTTTAGACCTCTATATATATATACACATAAATTTCAACAATTTTTAAAATTAATAAATGGATTATATAAGTTATATAATATTTAAATCTATAATAGAAAATGAGGCCAAAATTAAACCCCTATTATCAAATATCATATAATATGATATATTCAGTGAAACGCTTTACTAATCAATTATATAGAGCGAACTCCCAATATAGCTCGTGTCTGCTCTGTGCATTAAGGCTAAGAACATCTCAAAATTTATTATGTTTACGAAAAACGATTTCTACTTAGTTTTGTGTTTTGATAAGTGGTTGTATATCCTAATGAATTGAAAATAGCAGTACACATACCATGAAACTATGAATAGAGAATTATGGATTAATAGTGAGGTAGCAACACAGAGCACAGATATTAAGAATCATTACACTTTATTATAGCTCATGCTTAATTTTACCTATAATTTCAATTAAAAAAAGCGTGGAACATGTTCAGCCTTGTGGTTGCAATAAATACCGAATAGCAGCACGAGAATACGCGTATAGTTGAGAGAAGCTCTCTTGATTCTTTCGTATCTTCGAGCTACTCTAAGGCCTGTATTCTTAATAAAATATTGTGATCCTCATATTGTTGCTTTAAAGGTGCATACGTATCTTTAGTTTAAACATTAATTAATTGTCTATCAGTATAAACAAGTGATTATGATAAACCCTAATTGTATATTTTTAATAAAATTGAGCATTGAATCCTTAATATTTATATTAAATTAATAAGGGTTCAAAACTCAAAGTAATACGACAGTTTTCGACAGTTTGAGCCCGTCAGTTTACATGTTACGACTAAAATATGCTCTATCAAATATCTGAAATATCTCGAAGAAATTTAAGAAAAATTTAACGTTTATAAATAATTTTAAAAATGCAAAATGGAATGCAAAATTAATATATATTTATAGTGATTCTTAATACAGTAATTAATTGAGTATTATATTAATTATATATATATAATAATATATATATATTATATATTATAATATATATATAGCTATATAATATATATATAGAGCTATATATAATAGATATATTTAATAATTATATTATATTATTAATATTATATTATATTATATATAATATTATATATATATATATATTATATATATTATATTAATATATAATATTAATGTTTGAAATAATAAAATTATTATTAATATTTATTATGCATTTTGACGTATAGGTACCATAAACTATTTCATCGGACTTGCTAAAGTACCCATAGTCCTTCCGACGGGAAATGGGATAAGGTATACTATACTGAGAGACGAAGGCCGTCTTCCCAAATAAACTGCTAGCAGAAGCCCAAGGCGTGAGCCTCGAAAGCCGGACAGAACTTTAGACGGCGACTTCGGAGAGAATTTACGGACTAGGAATTGAAGAAAAACACTTTCCAGAGAATTATAAGTGCTGCACGATAAGATGAGTGGGTACATAGTGGAGGGAAAAAGAAGAGGATAATAGATAGATGGAGAGAGTAAGAGGGTTGAAAGTCTAAAATTCCTAGACTTTACCTTTTCAAGCACAGGCATCAGTAATAAGGACATGATAATTAAAGTAATGACAGTTAATAATATTATAAAAGAGAGGAAGAAAACAAATATCCAAATGAATGAGATAAATGAAATAATGAGATGTGGTGAATATAGAGATATTTCAGTATATGTTAATTATGAGCGGACTTCTGGTAATGAAGTAGATATAGTCAGAGAGAGTATAATGTATACCCGATAATAAAACAGAATAGGTTATTAGTGGTAACTTGAGATAACCTAAGTAGTATATAGTACTGAATGCAACGTGGAGCAGCGAAAGAGTATTGTTTGGCGGGAAGCCCGGGAGAGAGCGGAACGGCCGCGAATGACGAATGAAAATAATTTATTTGCTGGCCGAGGAAGGTCCCCAGTGCTCGCTCGGCCGGAGGAAATGAAATCTCTCCTTGATTGCTATCCTTTTGCTATTACCTATTAACACGAATTATAGAATAATATATAATGATTAAAATGATTTATACTGAATAAGAGAATAGTAAGGATTATAATGGAGCTAAGTATAGTAAGTAGAGCAGGAATGTCTGTATATATAGAATACCGTAATAAAAAGATGCTCGCCCGCGCTGACAGGTAGTAATAGGAAAGCATCTCTTCCTGATAGGTAGAGGATAGTAATAGAATATATATAATACTATAAGATATTTACACAGTACTATAATATATTATAATTAAATCAAATAATCATAATAATATATAATATATTATATTATATAATATAATATAATTATATATTAATATATTAATATTATATAATAATATTATTATAGTATTAAATATATATATATATAACTAATATATATAATTATATATATATAATATTAAATATATATATATAAGTTATATATATATATAATGTTAATATATAATTTAATATATTAATAATTATATAATTATATATATATTATAATGATATAATATTAATATATCATTAATATAATTGACACATATCCATATAATATATGAAAGGCATAGGACGGCGTCACGCAGAATTGCTCATCCATTATCACTCTGCAACGCTCACTCGTCGCGCGGATCCTTAATTGTAGTTTCAGTACACCTAATCTGTTAAGAAATAGAGTGTTACAACTTGAACGCTTGCGAAGAGGGACTCTAATTCAACCGATCTCACGTGAGGATAACTTGGAGAACTACTTGTGCAGCTACTGGGAATACGTCTACTATTTCAATAGGATAATCCCAAAAGTAAAGGTTTCAAAATAAAAAATAAAATGTTATATAGCACAAAAAAAACTTTTAGGATCAACTTGAGTAAAGTGAGATACATAAAACATTATTATATTCGTAGAGAATTATAAATATCTGAGAATTCTTCAAGAGCGAAAAATATTGAGTCTAACTATACCGAAAAAATGAAAACTATGATATCCACTAAGACATCAGCAGTATATAAGATTCACTTGATCCTACATCCAACTTATCATCAAACTTCATACCTACTATTTTAAAAAACGATTTCTTCAAGGTCCTTAATGTGTGAAAATAACTGCATGCAAACAAAGCATTTATTGACGGATACAAATTAATGTAACAAAGAAAAGCACAAAAATTTTCGTATTCAAAAGGATTGAGGTAATTGAATTGGGTAGACTTGAAAATATGACCTCCATTTCAAATATGCCTTTGAAACATATATGATAATTTAGATTAATTAAATAAATTAAATCACGTTAATTGTACCACAAACTGATTAAATATTCCATCAATGAAAGTTACTTTTTACGAAATATTATATATATAAAGTAAGTAAAAAACAAAATATAACATTCAGCTGCAAGAAATTCAAGCAATAGCATTAACATCAGATATGTATGACTTGCTCATATAACAATTGAAACTCCTTATTATAAGTAAAATAATGTCAGTCAATTGGATTTAACTGAAACAGAACTTCCACATAATTTAGCTTTTACATAATCAGTTATGATATATCGATATAGGATCGGTTCGTATATTTTCATTTCTAACTATTGATGTAATATTCTAAATAAGTGAGAATAACCATCTAAATAGAGCTGGGATTTTAAATAAAAAGATATAACTATTCCATGTATAGTGTCCTAAGATTAAAGCGCTACCAAAAAAGCATTAGAAAAGGATTGAGATGACGTACAGTCTGATTATAAAGGTGAGACAGTAGTTTATTCATTTGCCTTACAGCTAGTTACTCATTTTAATTGATTTTCTCAAAAAATCAATAAAGATACTTTAATTAACTTTTTATAAGTATGAAACACTGCTTAGGATCATTTTTAGTAGATCCAACAATTGCTACAAGACTAATATTAAGCCGGAGAATTCAAAAATAATTACTAAATTGCCTAATACACAAAGCTATATCCAAGATTGTATGAAAACAAGATAGGAATCGTCATATATATGCTTTGAAAAGCTACAATTACAATAAAAAATTTGCAATTAATTAATTTTCTTTACAAATTACGTGTAACTTTTATTCACATGTGTAATCGCAAATGCACTGGTAAGCTACAATGGAGAATATAATGTATTAATTTTATCAACCATTTTGAAAATTAACTATAAATGTAATTTATTTTATTTATTTACTCGGCACTTTTTTTTAATTTAAAGAAAAAAACGCCTATTCGGTGTATAAAATTAATTAGCTCAATATAGTTGAGTATAAGGAATAGATATAGTTGAGCTTGATGTTAAAAACTATGAAATATATAAACTTTTAATAATTCTGTTAATCTGAACTGTATTTTTTGGTACCATTAAATAGAAGAAACTTTATTGTTACTTATGCAACATTCTAAATCATCACTAAATTATAAAATTGCTCTCACTTTTGATATATAGTGAATCAAACATAAAAGATATTAAGCTCAAAGAAGAAGAAAAACTGTTGGAAAAGCTATAAAGAAAATATTACGTTAAGTTCAGATTCTGATAATAACAATAATTAGTAGTAATGATCTAAAAATCTAGCCTATATATCAGTATTCACATAGAAGTAAATCGAAAAATTAAAACGGCAGATAATGAGTAAAATGTAAAACACATTACCTCAATTTTTTTGGTAAGTGCTTAATGTATATGATACATGATCAGAACAGAAAAATCTCAGAAAAGATAAATGAAGAAAGATTTTAGAATACAGTCAAACCAAGTGAGAGCACTAGATCATAAGGAGAAAAAAATTAAAATGCTAAACGTAAATTAATAATAGTGAGAGAAATCAACATGAATTATAAAATAGCTTATTCAAAACTATCTGATTACTGAATTATATTATTTATTGCCAAGCACCAATTAATGGAACGAAAATTATTGAGATGCTGATCCACTTTTTATGATGATAGGAAAGAATAAGATAAAGCTCCTTTACTCCTGATTGCATGCTTAATATCCTGTGAATTAGCTAGGAAAAAAATATCATCTCTGCTCCACTCTACTCCATAGTTATTTAGCATTGATTAAAGAAAATTTTTAGCAAAATGAAAAATATTTTTCTATAGAGTAAAAAGGTGTCATATACGCCTCTTATCTCCTAAACTACTAGGCTGATCTAGCTCCTGTTTATCTTCTATCTTAATTTAAGTATAAACATTTGATTTTATAATATATATTACTATAGTGTAATTACCTATATAAAATAGCAATAATTGCCGGAGTCGTGAACAGTACCTTTTTTTCTGACTTTGACCGTTCTTAAAACATTATAATTCTAAATATTTCTCATAAAAAATATATCTATTGTGATATCTCTAAATAGTATCGTATAAGTACAAGGATGATACATGCACTATTATATATATATATGAGTAATATATATATATATTAAATTAATAATTAATAGTTATTATATATATACTATAATAATATATAATTATATATTATAATATATAAATATATTATATAATATATTATATATCATATATATTAATATATTATATTCATATATAATTGATAATAATATATATATATTATATATTAATATATTAAATATACTATATATATATATATATATGATTTAATATAATATATAACTCAAATTGATTAGTATGATTTATCAATAATCTCTTTAATAATTAAAGAATTACAAGAATATATATCTATCATCTAAATTATTTTTAGTCTTGTAATTGGTTCAGATAATGGTCAATGAGTAAAAAGTTAATCTTTTTACCATCCTTACCATTTCTGATTATGTATTTTTTAAAAGTCAATATAGATTTTATCTCAAAATAGTGTATTTATTTTGCTAGAGTATGTAGGTCCATTTATTGTGTAGATACACATACTTATTATAGTTGCGTTATCAAATAGATATATAGTCAATTAGTAAATAGATGTCCTATAGGCTTAATTGATATAATTAATATATAATTATATCTATGTATTAATATTATTATATATTAGTATTGACTTTACAATTTACACTACTAACAAAATAAAAAATAACTAAATATAATTTTTTTTACACTGTGATTTCATTTGATTAAATCTTTACTAAAATATAAGTTCTAATGTAATTACAAAGTTTTAGTTAATTATTTCAGATGAATATATATACTAAATTTTTTTATGTGTGCAAAAACTACCGTTTAAAAATATAGGTCTCCGGCCGCGAGAAAGCCGGGACTAGTGGGTCTCCGCCGGACGCGGAGACTTTAAAAAAGGCCGGGAACTCCGGCCGAAGCCGGAGCCGGAGCGGAGATTTTTTAGGTGATTAACCTGTGCAGCCCTAATATATATATTAGGATGTATGATGGTGAGACAGTTATGATATAATATTATGATATATTATAAGCTATATATATATATGAAAGGTATTGATTTATATATATTGATGATGTTATGTTATGAATATAAAATATATAGGAAGAGATTCTAGCGGTTAATCTGAGAGTGAGTTATGAGTACCAAATAAATATTATAATATAGTACCGGATAATATAACATAAACAGCCCTGAGGACATGCCTCAACGATTTTTGCGCATTACTCTACGAATACGGCTACGCGCACAGCTACTTAAATCATCAATTATAAGCACGGTAGTATAACGTTTAAGCCGTATAATTTTGTTAAATAGAGCATCGACAATGTCCAAACGAAAAGGCGCACTGCATTTTCCGCCGCGACTATCGTTTCGGCTATTGGTAATTTTTATTGGTTAATTAATTAAAATAAATACCTAACTCCGAATTTCTTGATGATCAAGTTCACTTATGCGAAACGGTTTTATGATTGTATGAAAAAAGGTACGTGGAATCTTTTGTAATTTGAGAGTGTAGTATAGATTATTTTGCGAGATCTTAGGTCTTATTGACCTAATAAACGATATTTCAAACTGTGTCAAATATAGCTAAAAAGGAAATGATAAGTGTGTCAACCAAGTTTCTATCACACAACACTGGCGAGTTTTTATTCTCAATAATTTACACTAATAGTTGGGAGGTTCCATGAAGGTTGTTACTTTCACTCTAAATTATGCTTTATACTTTTATTCACTCGTTATAAGTGATTTAGAAAATGCAAATGAATAATCTATAAAACTCAGGTGAAATGGGAAATCATGCAAGTTTAAATCTTAATTTTTCCTATTGTTAATTATAAATTTCTTGAAAGTGAAAACTGAATTAAAAAACTAATAAGCAAAATACTTTACACGAACTTCCTAGTATATCTTTTGGTAATTGTTTTCAAAAATGATAACTAGCATTTAAATTAAATTTAGTAATTTAATCAGTACGAATGTACAACAGAATTATAAACATTAATTAAATATAAAGCGATATACATAGTATTAAATATTCATAGTTGATTTAGAGTACTATACTACGAATTATAAATAATAATCTAGCATGTCATACTATATTGAAAAGAAGAATATTAATAAATATAATAGAGATAAAATATAGGTGAATATAAATATTACTAGTATAATATATCTATGTTATAAATAATATATAATACTTATACTTCAATCCTTTCACCTACCTAAAAACTTAGAAATATATATATTCCAAAATAAGCTACTATTACTCCTTTTCCGGTATATAAAGTCTTATTATATATTGAATAAGACATAGTACTTAAACCAATAACCAAAACCTATAATAGCTAATATATAAATTTTATATATTAAAATAAAGAGATATATAAATTAAAATTTGATAAAATTTTATGCAGTACTAATTATAATTATTAACTAATATATTTGATAATAAAGTATAAACATAATAATTAAACTAATATATAATGTAACCATTGAGACAAAGTTTTGTAGACTACGATCCAGAGAGTGTGTTCTGGAAGACAGTGTCAGCGCTTAGCCTTCTAAGCTCCGATAGAATCTAAAAGGAGCAGCTCTCCCGATTTCAGAATAGAGAGCTTTTCCCGAACTGAAGACAGCCAAGATCCTTACT
>JABUQX010028080.1:0-2500 GCA_015478945.1 Trachelipus rathkii
ACTAGGCAAACGTAATAGATATGAAAATAATAACATAAATAATAATAATATTAATATTATAAATAATGTATAAATAATAATAATAATAATAATAATAAATTATTAATATAATAATAATAATAATAATAATATCATATAATATAATTAATATAAATAAATTAATTAAAAATAAGATAATAGTAAAAATAATAATTAAATATATGATAATATTGTAATTAAATTATAAAAATTCTTTTAGTAGATAGTAAAGTGTTGAAATTCTAAGAAACATATATATATAATAAATAATTAATAATATTATTAAATTAATAATAGAATAAGATGATGATAGAAATATTGTGCATCATCGATTTGGTATCACTTCTGAGCAACTATCGATATAGTTTATTTAGGTGTTTTTATAGTTTCATATTTTTTTTATTGTTGCACCCCTTTTAAACACCCTTTGTGACCCAAACTCACGAAAAAATATTACTTCGCTTATTCTCCCATTTTTTTATTCAATTTATTATATCAATAGCCCTTATCGATCATATAGTAATCGTTTAAATGATATAAATATATTCTTACTATGCTATACGTGATAATTTAACATTACTTATACTAAATTATAACAATATGGACCTAACATACACTTAATCTATTCAAATCTTCAAATAATATCTTGGCCTCACTCGTCAAAACTCTTCAAATGATTTGTTGGTGAATAAGTTATTAAATATAGTAACTTGGTACTATCAACATTTTTGTTATTTAATATATTTGAAATTTATTTCCTAATGTAATTTTGATCAAGGAAAAAGATACTTTTATTTTCACTTATTTTAAAATTTAAAGTGACACACTTTATGTCATATAACTTTCTAAGAAAATTTGTTTAAAATGTATCAATCTACTTAAGTTGTAGATTTTTTTACTATATTTTTAATTTTAAAGTTCACTGTTCCATATTTTGTCAAACATTTTTAACAATGAACGAATCGTATATTATATTGGTCAAAATAAATTATTAAATGCATATAATTAATACTTATACTATTAGATTACAGAATAATGTTTAAAATATTTTTTTTAATTTGAATATTTAATAAAGTGCTTAATATTGATAATTTTGAAATAAATAAAAAATAACAAAAAAAACATTTATTTTTATAATTTTTAAATTGTCAATTACACTTTGTAAATTTATAAGTGACTAATCTTATATGTCATTATATTTTGATAGATACAACTCTCTTTATAAATATTTTTTACTGTAACCTGTGTATAACATTAGAGTTCTACGCTCGTGGGACGTAGTTAGCTTTAACATTCATCTACTTCTTTTACGTCACAAAGAACACCTGATCAAATCCTTTCTCTCCTATTTATATCCTCTAATACATTTCATTTTTAGTAAATATATGTTTGAGAGTTATATAGTGTCAACCTATTGTAATGTAGCGGACTTCTTTTATGGCAGTGATTATTTTTTAAATTAGCTGAATTATATAACGCATAATTATATATATATATATTAACATTTTACTGTGAGATTACTATTATTTGAGAATGCTATTGTTTGATTAAACTAAACTCTCTCATGTTGATGCTTTATGTAATAATATAATTCTTGAGCTAGCAGATTGGAGCGCCTTTTATTTTAAACAAAGTACTCAATTACAAAAATCTTTCCCAACAGAGAGACAATCACCTCAGTTCATCTTTAGGCTGAATAAAGTGGCGCTCACCTTTAGTTGAAGCTGAGTTCAAAGCAGAAGAGTATATCGATGTGTGAAAGCGACTCAAATTGATGGAATAAAAAAAACACGGAGCACTTCACTCTTACAACTAATCACAGGGTTATGACAAGATTTCAATTATTCACTGAGGATTTTTTAATAAATTAAATAATCATTACGGTATTAACCTTAATTGGTTTTTTTTCACTAATATTATTATTACTTTTTGATAGTCAAAATTTTTGATATTGTTTTACCCCACTCTCTTACGAGTTTTCTATATAAATATTATTAATAAGTCGCTTTCATTTTGAAGGGGTTTATAAATAATATTTTAATATGTTATTTACTTTTCTTAATGATATTACTTCCCAAGTCATCATTATTTTGAAAACCAAATGCTCCACAAACAAATTTGTTTCTATGGAATATATTACTAATTATATATGATTGAAGAGATTTAATATAATTAACGAAATTGATTTCTTTGACACGCGCAAGGGTCGATAATTTGACACTAATAAGGAGACATTACCTAGGGACGGTACTCAGAGGTACTTTTACCTTTTCTAATTTTCTTCTCAATAGGTACAATCTCACTAAGTATAAATTTTAGGACGTAGAGCGAGCTCATAATAATAATGTCTCAGATTAGTCTCCTTCAAAACCAAATAGAGAAACATAGTCTTTTTCAAGTAGAAGTATTACTTGAAATTAATAATTCTCAAATTATGCTTCAAAAACAAAAGCTTCTGTGAGCTTTCAAGGGAGAGTTTGCA
>JABUQX010028080.1:10000-23223 GCA_015478945.1 Trachelipus rathkii
AGTGGACCTATTTTCAACGGGCCTTAGCTATCTCACATTCTTCCCTCAATAAACGGTTTCCTACCAGTGATGCCGTTATTAACTTCTTCAAACAATTTATAATCCCAGCAGCACAAGCTTTCATTCCGAGATCACCCGCAAGTAGGCATTCGGCAACCCTTGGTGGTCCCAATAGTGTACACAAGCTAAGCGGGAGATGAAAAAAACTCTGCAGGTCATACATACGGATCCGCACTACTCCAATCATGATTATTTTTAAATCAGCTGCGGCGAGATCTCGTCGAATCAATCGTTAAATATTTAAGCAATACTTTCGAATTTATAATTCAACTGTCAACTCCACAACTTCTTCTGCTAACTTCATCAGTGTGAAAAGTTGTACAGAAAATATCTCGCCGCTCTAGCAACTCCCAACAAACAGTCTTCTGGTATGGGCTTGAAATACCGATAAGATCTCTGCTCCATTCACCCATTCCTGTAACTTTACAAGTCAAATTTCTAGGCTTTATTCTAGTTGACAATCTAAAACACGAACTGCGCATTAAACACCTAATAGCAATTTGTCATCGTGTGTTTGACCTATTACATCATATCACGTCAAAATCTTTGGGTGCTGATCACAAGTCCCTTTTATTTCCTCTCGTCGCCTTTCTCTGATGGAAGTTAGAATATGTAGAATATAGCTGCGTAATATATGGTCAAGCTTCCCCAACTCTTCTACATCCAAAATGAGGTGATCCGTATTTTCACAGGAGCCTTCCGATCGTATCCCTGGGTGAGTCTCCAAGTGGAATCTTATGGGATGCCACTCTCACTCCGAAAGGAATACATCATGTGCACAAGTTATCTTTGCTTTGAAAACCTAATACCGTCTGCTCTGACATTAATTCGGAGAGAGATACCTCAGAATCCTTCTTTTTAGCCCATTTCTGACCCTCAACAACTTTGCAAAAGGTGTTGTCATTCTCTTATGATGAAGGATATACACCTCGGCTATTCCCTGCTTCCACCATCTGCCTGTTCTTGACCTATCTCTCCAAAACCAGTCAACCTGCAGCCTTGTTAAATGCATCATCCATGTCTCATTCTGCAATTCACGAGGAATTTATTCCAGTATTTACTGATGACTCTAAAACAGGAGACGATGCTGGTGCGTCTGCTATCTTTCCTGACCGCAACCTCTCCTATACTCCTCCCTTTATGCTTCAACTGTTACGTCAGAATTAATGTCTATAATGATTGCCCTGTTTCGAATTTTATTCCTTAACCAAGATAACTATGTAATTTATTCGGATTCACTCAGCGCCTTCCAGGCGCTTAAAGCTCCCTATGCCAAAAACAAAATGGTATCCGATGTGAAACAATTTCTTCGGCTTCTTCACTTTCTCAAGAAACAGATTACATTATTTTAGACCCCTTCTCACGTTAGGGGTGACTGTCAACGAAATCTCTGACAGAAAGGTCAGAATGGCTACCTCCCTTTCCGTAGCTGTTCTAGGTACCTCCCAGATGCCATTCGACAAGGTGGCCTTCCATTAACTGATTATTATCCTGCTCCTCGAACAAGGCTTCCGATCTTACAGGCATGAGTGCTGGGCGAATGATCAGCGAAGGACTAAGCTTAGAAATATAAAGCCAATATCGGTGAGTTGTCTTCCTCTCACAGAAGCAATCGTTTAAACGAGGTAACCCTTGCACGCCTCCGTATCCGTATTTGTCATAACATCACTCGCAAATAATCTATTTTCCCTTAATTTCAAGTTCTAAAAATCCTTCAAAATATAATAATTCTTTAATGTTATATAAGGATTATATATAATGTAAGGACTTCTTTACATTTACATTTTTATTCATTTTTGACTGAATGTTCATTTCTGCATCTAAATTTTCTACTGTTACATATTTAAAATAAGTATGAGCCAGGAACCATCTATGGAGTTGAAAACTCATCCAAGTGTGTCGCTTACCATTTGGGCCTTTGTGGTCTCCTATCCTTAAATATAGTATATATATATATATATATATATATATTATATATTTATATATATATTATATATACTACTATATACTATCTAATATTATATATATATACTATATATATATTATATTTTATATTAATATATATATTATATATATCTAAATATATATATTATATATTATAATATTTTGTTATATATATCATATATATCTATCAAATGGTCCTCAAGTGGGTTTGGAACCCTTACCTCTTCGCGATTGTACTCAGAGTGTTTTACCCTCGAGACCACCGGATTGGCTAAAAGGAAGCGCTCATTTACCTCTGAAGATAGCTCTCAAGAGGGAGCGAAGGGTGTGTATTGGACACCCTACCTCCGACGGGCTCCCGCCCACACTCGGCGTAGGGGCAACACTCGAGTAATTTTAACCGGAATTACTAGCTATTCAAAGAATATCTTGTGCAATAACAACTAGACATCAGTGCATAAACCATGTGCAATAAGGACATTTTGAAATATACCCAAAAATTGTTGGCGTTTATTGGCACAACATCTTTGAATATATATTATAGTATATTATATATATATATATATATAGCTTATATACACTATACTATATATACTATACTATATATATCTATATATATTATATATATATATTAATATATATACTATATATATACATCAATTATATATATTATTAATATGAATATATAACTATATATATATATACTAATATATAATATATATATATCATATCTATATACTATATATACTATATAATATATATCTATAGTATAACTATATATTATAATATATATAATATTATATAATATATATATATATATATATATTATATTTATAATTTTATATATATATTATAATATATATATTTATATATAAATATCAATCATATATATATATTATATATATATATACTCTACTATATATATATAATATATATCTATACTTTATACAAATATATATATATATATCACAAATATATATATTATATATATATATTATCATATATATCATCATATATATATATTATATTATATATTATATATTACTTATATATATATATATATATATACTATTATATAACAGTATATATATATATATATATATATGATAGTATATATTATATATATATACACTATGCTTGCTATATTATATATATATATATATATTATATACTATATTATATATATACATATATTATATATCTTAATATATATTACTATACTACTATATAATATCTATATTATACTATATATATTATACTATATATATATACTTATATATATACTATTAATATATATACATATACATTATACACAATAAATGATATATGCATATAAATACTATACATCCATAAATATATACATATACAATATATACTATAAATATATACATATAAATATCAACAACTATACAATACTATTATATTTAAACCTTTGATTTTGATCACAGAGTTATTCTAATGTATTCTGTACTATATATATATTATATATCATATATTATATATTACTATCCTATATATATATATATACTATACTATACTATATAATATACTATTATATATATATTACTATTTTATATATATATATATATTATATTATCGTAATATTTCTTGCAAGTAAAATTAACAAAGTTATCTTAGGTAGAAAAGTGTTGAAAAGTGCCAGAAAGAAGATGACCTTATGATTAATTGCAACGAAAAAGACGAAAGACGTGGAGGAGTGCCAAGCTGGAGAGCCAACCAAATTGGCTCTCCAAGCGAAAAGATATTTTCGATTTTTGATTTTAAAATTTAATTTTAATTAAACACGGCTCTCCTGATGAACATTGGATTCTCAAGATGAAAGTTGTACATTTTTTGTTGTATGTTTATGTATGTTATGTATGTATGTATCGTTATGACTGTATGCATTCAAATGTCTGTATGTATGTATGTATGTATGTATGTATGTATGTATGTATGTATGTATGTATGTATGTATGTATGTATGTTCTTAGTATATTTATGATTGATTATAAATGGTCATAAACTATCCATTTAAATGTTTAAATAAATTAAATTATTAAACATGAAAGAAGCTCTTAGAATTTAACTGGACATGAATTTGACACTTGCAGCGATGTTTACACGTTAATGTACTCTCAATATATTTACACCATTGTTAAATAATAACACATTCTTACAAATGTGCTATATTCAGTGATATGTAATTAATATTTTTTTGTTTAAGAATTTACTAAAATTACTTTTTTAAACACAAACTAATATAAGTTTTATAATATTTATATATATACATTAAATATGATTTAATATATTATTATATACTACTTATATATTATTATATCATATATATATAAATATATATATTATATTACTCTTATATATATATATATATACTATATATATATATATATCCTATACTTGCCAATTATATTAATAAAATATATTACTATAGTGCAAGAGAAAATGGCATTACACTGCAATCAAATTTGTAAATACCCCCTAATATTTTTCACAATGCTGGGATTCGATCCTGGACACTTAGCAGATGACCGTGCAAGTGTTTGACCACTACGCAGCGACGAACAAAAGACAGAATCCGAGAATCACTTCTCCTGTCCAAGCAAGCTTACTACGTATCTCTCCCGGTCGCCACTCGGGCGCTTAGGGCCAACAGAGTACCGCGCATGGTGAATAATATACCATAAACATAGACCCCGGATTGGTATTATTATTCCCCATGCGCGATACAGCTGTTTGACCTACGTTCGAGTGCCAGCGGGAGGAATACGTAGTAAAGCTCTGCTTGGACAGTAGAAGTCATTCTCGGATTTCTTCTTTTATCTCGTCGTGGCGTAGTGGTCCAACGTGTATTTGCTAGGGTCCAGGATCGAATCCCAGCATGGGGGAAAATACATTAGGGGTATTTACAAATACCAGAATTTTGATTGCAGGTAATGCTTTTCCTTGTACTCAGATGACCCCGGTCTTGTATTCATCTATCACCATGCGAGGTATCTGTCTTGGCCCTTCCCGCAGTCGCGAGCGGAGGAATGTAGTAAATGCTCTGGCTTGGACAGCTAAGGTATCTCTCGGATTCTTTTTTGTCTCGTCGTGGCTAGGGGTCAACCACTCTCGCCCTATCTGCTAGGCTCAGGATCGAGTACAAGATGCGTGCAAATACCAATTAGGGGTATTTACCAAATATATCTCTATTATATATACTATATATATACTATATATAGTATATTATATTATATATATATACTACTACTATATACTATATATACTATTATATTACTACTATATTCTTTTCACATACAAGTATCCTGTGCTTGGGTTTTCTATTTTGAATTATATTTTAGGAATAAAAAAAAAACTTTAAATTTATCCCATGATATTAATCTGATATCTTCTTCAGGTCTACTTTATAATTAACCAGAAAACTTTTAGCCAAAAGTAGCAGTTTTCAGCCATTTCAAGACCGTTTCTCAGACCATTCTAACGCTATCATACATCTTTTTTTTACTAGCTCTCTTTAAATGAAGAATTTTTTGGAAGAGTCTTTGAAGGAAACTTTCTTTATAGCTATTATTTATTATTTATACTCTTTCTGGATATATATCCTAATAATATATACTATATATATATTATACTATATATATTATATACTATTTATATATATATATCATATTATCTAATATATATCATTATATTATATATATCTATACATTATACACACAACACATATATATATATATATATACTACTATACTACCCTAAAATAATATTATATATATTATAATATATATATATAATATACTACCCAATTTACTATATATATATATATTATATATATCTATTATATATTACTATATACTATATAATATATATATATATATCAGCTGGCGGTCGTGAAAACATGGGGAGGCACTTCATATATATATATTATATATATATATATATTATTACTACTATATATATATTATATATATATTATATTATATACTATATATCATTATATATAAATAGTATAATATATATTATTATATATATATATATATATATATATATACTATATACTACTTTATATACTAATATATTATATATATATATACTATATATATATATATATATACTACTATACTATATATATACTATATACTATATAATATATATATCTATATATAATATATATAATACTATATATATATAATATATATCATATATATATATATTAACCGTGAAAGCTCTTCTGTCTTATGATCTGCTGATTTCAACGCGAAGGTATATAATCAATAAAGATTTTCGTAATTTTATAATTCATACATGACATCTTCTTTTTCTTGACTGTAATTTGTAAACACATTACGTAAACAAACTCTTTATATATAATTTTAACATCCAGTTGTTAATCTCCATTCAATAATTACAATTTCATTACGCTAAACTCATATGAACAACGATACAGAACAAATAATCATTTCAACATCTTGGACAAACATAAACCAGGCTATACGTATCCACGCTCAATGAGTACCGCACATCTTTCAAACCATCATCTTGAAAATTATAAACAATAAACCTTCGAAAATATACACGTGTTAATTCCCCCAACTTGTCAGTAACCTGCTTGATTTAAATGTTGCAAAATAATAACAGACCAGGAATAACTTGTACCCACGAGTTACCAACCTACAATAATTTAAAACGGAGGAAGTTTTCTTTAACCATCTTATAGTTCTACCATACCTGTCGGTCCGGCAATTACACCTTGGGTTTCAAGTAAATACATACTACTCTCCTTTTAATCCTGCATTGTGCGTGATTCCAAAACCTTGCAACCAGTTATACTTCATCGTAGTTTCGCATAATTCAGCATAATCAAAACCACGTATGCTCTCTTATGTTATTTGACAAACCCAGCTTCATCATGGAGGGAGATGGTATCTACTTGCAGTTTAGAGTTAAACTTAGACTGATTGACAGGGTGATCCAAATACAGCCTCTAATCACACTTAAAATCTTTACATGCTCGAACTTAGCGTCGCCCCCGCGCATGAGTCCCCATCTGGGACTCTTTTTCCTCTCGCTTCTTCACATTGGAATCCGGTTCTCAATATCAAGTAAAGGTTTTAGTCTAACTCTCTTCTCTCTCTCTCTCCTCTCTCTCTCTCTCTCTTCTCTTCTCTTATATATATATATATATATATATATATATCTATATACTATTATATATTATATTATATATATATATATCTCATATTATAACTATTATATATATATATATATATATTATTATCTTAATATATTACATATATAATATATATATGTTATATATATATATATACTATATATATATATAATTTATATATATATACTATACTATATTACTATATATTATATATATAATCTATATATAATACAAAAAATATATATATGATATATATATATTAATTATTAAATAAGTTTTTTTTCTATTTAATTTTTTTTAAAAAATGTATTATTTATTGTTTCACATACTTTATGGCAAAACTGGCAACTTCTACTTAAGCACTGAGTTGCCAAAATTTGGGACGTCTATTTTATGACGTGGTTCGAAGAGGAGCCTCTGTGGAAATAATTTCTCAAAATAGACAACAATACAGCAATAAGGTTTCTTTTACGTTGCAATGACAAGTGCTTTGAAAGCATTATAATTATGCTTTTTTGGAGGGGCGCACAAATCGAAATTCCTCCAGTCATGATCCTCCTTATGAAAATAATGTTTCGCATAGCAGAATTCATGAATTCTTACATGTAATAAATTCAACGTTCTTTCGTTAACATTTTAACATTTTTCCCCAATATTAGTGCGGATAGGCATTGCAATTATCTTTATTACATTAGATGCTTTTCATTTTTTTTCAGAGGAGGCCGCCTCCTGTGCTTCCTCTGTAAAACGGCGCCTGATATATATATATCATATATAATATATATATATATATATAATAATACTATATATATATAATATACTATTATATAATAATATTATTTATATATAGTACTATATATTATATTATATATTATATTTATTTATATATAATATATATACTGTAATATAATATGTTATACTGTATATATATATAATATATATCTATTATACCTATATATCTATACTATATATATATATTATTACTATATATATATATATATTATATAACTATATAATATCATATATTTATATAACATATTATATATACTATATATACTATATACTATATATATATATATATCAATAATACTATAATATATATATAACTATATATATATAAATATATTCTATATATATATATATTATATAGGCGTGTAGCGGATATCCGCTCCGCATCCGCATTGCGGAATAATCTGCATCAATTTCTCACTATCCGCATCCGAACCTCTCCGCATTTTTCACTATCCCGCACCCGCACCATCCGCATAAATTCTTTCTGCGGATGACGCGATAGTCTCTCATCACTGAATTTCTATGAGTCATCGTGTGTGACTACCCTTATATATATATATATTACTATATATATATATATATATATATATATACTATATTATACTATATTATATTATCTATTATATTTATAATATCATATATATACTATATATATATAACTATATATATATTACTACGTTCATATAGTATACTATATAGTTAAAAGTAACGCGACTTTCAGGATCCAGAACAGTCATGAATGGAGATAGTCTATCTCCACCATGAATGTTTCTGTGATCCTTGAAAGTCCGTTACTTTTAATCTACTACTTATACTATATTTATATATATATATATACTATATTAATACTATATATATTATATATATATATATACATAACTTATATATATATATATTGCTGGTCGGTGTGTGTGCTTGCTCTTTTTTGTTATGTAAAATCTCAATCGTCAACATGAATAGAGCAGGAAAATGACGACTGCCAGACGGTACGATATCTATTCCTTGTCACTATTGCATTACTATCTATATTATATATATTATTATATAGTATATATATATATATCACTATATAATATATATATAAATATATATATATATATATATATTATATATGATATATATATATATATTATATATACTATAATTATACTATATTTATACTATATATATCTATAAATGAAATTCTTGTTAAAAATATTAGATTATGTCAGTTGAATTTAATAATTATTTCGATATCTGGCAACATTGTGTCAGACAAATTTGATTCAGTACGAAATACGCAATACAGATTAGTTGAATTGGACACCTTGTGAATGTATGTCGCTAGGCCGTCTCGTCACTTTTTGATTTATTCCTTCATTTGCTTACGCGTAGTTTTTTTTTAAAGACCCAATCGTAATTCATTTTATAGCGTGTTGTTATTTAATAATAGAACTTAAAATTCTTAATGGCTCCCTAAAAAAAAGTGAAGTGTGGGGAAATCTTTTCCGAGGATCGTTTCTCACAGGGACAAGCGCAATGTAAATCTGTCCAGATTCAAACCTCTCCCGTAGAGGCGAGGACTACTAACCTTGCGCACCGCATTTGCAATATAGAAATAGATATATAGACTCCAAGAGAGAGAAAAAGTTAAGCGCCCTCAAACTGAGCCGCAACTAGAAGCATCATCATCTTCGGTAGTAATTGTTGAGAAAAAAACTAGGCAGGAAACTATCATGAGCAGTTTCGACAAGTTAAAAAAGTGGGATACCAATTTGATAAAAAAAATAAAAAGTCACTGGATTATAGTATTGCTGAAATGATTGTTTTTTAGACGATTTGCCCTTTAGTCATGTAGAGGATACTGCTTTCAAGATTGATCGGAAAAAGCTGCCACAGTCCATGTTCTTAAAACAAAGAAACTTTTTACAGAGCTTGATTGTGAGAAATCTATTCTGGTAGAAGATACAAATATCATCAATTGTATCTTCCCTAGCTAAGACATGTAAAATATCATTTACCATTTGATGAGTGGTCTGACACCACCCCTGGAGTCTCTCTTTTATCACTCACTTGTCATGTCAATTAACGACAATTTTCAAGGCATCGCACTTTGTACTTGGCGCCACCTCTTTCAGAACGTCAATACAGGGGATTATTTGGAACAGTCTTTTAAGGGAAATGCTGAATTAATGGAACATTTCATAAATCCAAGTGCACTGTGTAGTGAGAAATGCAGTGCAAATTTAAAAAGAGCTCTTAATTTGGTGGAAGTGAAAAATGTTAACTGCTTGCACATCACGATACAGTTGAGTCCAAATTAAGAGTGCTATTGCTCTCAGAGATGCGTTATCAGAGTTATTAGCAAGTGCTAGGTTTAATTGGCTGCACACTTCAAGTCACTCAGTCTGCAGCTAAAGTGACTCTAAAGACAAATACAGTCGAGGCAAATGTTCCCCACTTTCTGTATGACAGGATGCCTATCAGACTCGTTGGCATAGTTAGTTTCAACTACATGCTTGAGAGGGTGAGAGAAATAAATGAAGCCTCTGCCTTTATGCTTCAAACAACACAAAGGTAAAAGGCCCTGACTGGTGGTGCATAATGCCGATATTAGGTATTGTATTACTCATTTAAAGCCGTTCTGAAGAGGGTAAAATAAGATTTTAGCTCAGAAAAATTCTTGTTTGTCAGACGTGATTCTCTGGTTGCAAGATGAAAGCTGGTCGCTAAATAATCCGCTACTAAAGTAAGGGACCTTTCAAAGATGAACGGAAACAATCATGCTGGAAATGGATAGTAGATTTCAAACTCTGCAAAACGATGGACGTCCATGCTGCAATAGCAACTTTCTGGATTTAGATACAAGACAAAATTTCTTTGACCACGTGTTTCACAGAGGGTTAAAATTAATTTAGGATGCCTATGTGATGAAATGCGGCTAAATGCAGAAATATCACCAGCCAATAAAAAGCAAAAGATCACAGAAACAGACACACAATTACCATCTGCTAGCGAAACCATTGCTGAATCCATGAACTTTCTTTTTGGCTCTAGCAAGGTTGAAGAGTCATCGGTTTCAGCCAGGTGTCAAAAGACACTGGATCATTGATCGAAGAATATCTAAAGCGAAAACGCTTGGAATCCGATAAAGATCCACTGGTTTGGTGGCGTGATACTTGTAAAAGTTTTCCCACATCTTGCAGAAATCTCGCCAAGTGAATATTAGCAGCCATCAACAAGTGTCGTCTAGTGAGCGTCTTTTCTCAGCGGTGCACCGGTCATCATTTACGACGAAAGAGAAGAGAGCTCTTCCCCTGAAAGGGTAGAACGCCTTTCTTTTTTGAAGCACAAATTTGAGAATTTTTCATTTCAACTATTAAACCATATATAACCTTTTTTGCCAAATGGTGGAGGCTGGGCGAAAGAGGTTTGGCTTTGAGTGCTCTAAGAGTTTGGGTCCACGTCGCACTCTGGTAACACAGAAATATACTTATATCTATTATATAATTATATCATATATATATACTATATCTATATATATATATATATATATATATTATAACATTTATATATTCTTATATTATATACTACTATATATATATATAGCTATATGTGGGAATCTGTAGCTAAAAACTCTTAAACAAAAGTAATATCCTATCGCATCCGAATTCCGCGGAAGTGGATTTTACTATCGCTCCGGCTCGCGGATAGTGACACAAATCATATCTCAACCCCCTCCGCCGAGATAGTGAAAGAATCACTATCGCTACACCTCTAATTATACTATATATATCATCTATATATTATACTATTATACTTATATACTAATATATATATATATATATTATATATAATATATATATATATATCTATACATTTATATATATCATCTTAATATATATATATATATATAATATATATATATATATATATATTTACTATATATATACCGTACTATATATATTATATTATATAACTTATATATATATATATATATATACTATACATACTATTACTATATTATATATATATATATAATATATATATATTATATATTATATATAATATATAATACTATATATTATATATATATCTTATTACTATTATATATATATAATATTATTAATTTTATTATATATTATAATTATATATTTATATATATATTACTATATCTATCATATATATATATATTTACTATACATCATAATATATGTATATATATAATTATAATAATATATATTATCATATATATTTTATATATTATATTATTTATATATTTATATATCTATATATATATATATACCATATATATACGTAATATATATTTATACTATATATATAATATATATATATATATATATCATATATTATATATATATATATATCATATTATCATTATATATATATACTCATATATATATCTATATATATATATAACCTATATATATGATATATATATAACGGAATATATATATTATATATATATATTTATACTATATATATATATATATATATTAATTCTATATATATATATACTATATGTATATATAATATATATATTATATATATATATTTTATATACTATATATATATATATATACCTTATATTTTACTATATTTATATATATTATACTTATGTATATATATATATTACATATACATATATATATATACTATATATATATATACTATATTATATATACTATATTAAATATAATATATATATATATATATATTATATATATATATATATATATATATATTCATATATATATATACTATAATATATATATATATATATACTATTTATATATTATTATACTATATATTATATATATATATATACTTATATATATATGCATATCTATATATACTATATATATATATATATATATAATATATATATACATATATATATATTACTATATCATATACTACATATATATATCTATATACTTATATATATTAATTATATATATCTTATTATTGTATACTAGTACTATAATATATATATATATTATATATACTTATATATCTTATATATATATCTTATACTTTATATATATATACTTTATTTATTTTTTTTAAATATATATAATATTATTTATATATATATATATATAATATATATAATATATATATATATAACTATATTTTAAATCTATATATATATAATATTATATATATATATAATAATATATCATATATATAATACATCATCCATATACTATATCTACTATACTTACTATATATA
>JABUQX010028081.1:5000-20000 GCA_015478945.1 Trachelipus rathkii
CTTCACACACCACAACCTGACGTTCATTCCTCATTTTTATCATTCGTCTCTTTATTTTCTTTGATTGTCGATCAGAACTTACATTTGTACTTTTGGAATCTGTACTCTTATTCAAATATGGTTTTACTACTGTACATTAACTTTGCGGGTGTATATGCCCCCTCATGCAAGATAAGCGCGCTCAACGCATTCTGCTTTATCACCTTTAAAGTTTAACACTAGACTACCTTCCACCGATTTCACAGCTTTTTTTACTACACTCTCCATCATCCGTTCCCATACTAAATCCCAACATATATATATATTAAATATTTTAAACTCGAACACTTGTTTCCGGTTGGCTCACCATCAACATAACCTCGCACCAGGGCTGTCTTCACTCACAACCATGCCCTTCCCCTACTCTTATCTACGTTTACGTTCAAACCACTCCTTTTACACACTCTGCCAAATCCCTCTATCAATCATCTCTCAATTATTTGTCAGATAAAAGATAGATTTACATTCTCAGTACATTTAATTGTTGCCACGTTATTTCTGCTGAAATGTTTCCTCAGTATGATTCCATCTTTCCTTAGAAAAATGTAAATGAAACCACCAATAAAGTGTACACTTTCTGTTGACGTAAAGAAGGCTTAAAACAGAACTGTCTGATTTATATTTCTGAAAGAATTTGTTCTATGTCAGACCAGCTGGCCCGATTCATTACGGAAAATCGCATGGAAGCCACTTTTGGCCAATAGTGAAACTAATGGATTTAATAACCATTCCGATGACAACGTCCAAAGCAGAGCTGTTTTCCTTATTTAAAAAGGATTAAAACCTTTCTTAGAAACACTATGGGGCAAGAAAGATTCCGCCTTAGCAATGCTTTAGATCGAGAAAGACTTTATTATAGGCATACAAGATTTTAATAAAAGTGATTGATAAATTTGTTCAATCAAAAGATAGAAGAGCGGACTTTCTTTTTAAATAAAATTGTAAAAGGTAAGTTACATAACTTTTTTAAAATAATTGTAATTTTTTTTAATTTTTCACAAATTAATGCTTTACGGTCATCAATGCTCTCGTTTTTGAAACACATGCTACACAGGCATATATATATATATATATATATATATATATATAACTTAATATATATATATATATAACCTATTTCTTCTTTCTTTTAACATATATATATATATATACCATATATAACATATATATATATATATATATATATATATATATATATATATATGCTATATATATATTGTGTGTTTGAGTAAAATATAAAATGCAACTACAAATATATTTTAGGACGAGCCGCGCCTATATATATATATGTAACCATACATATATATATATATACATATATCTTATCACTGCTCTATATATATATATATAATAATAACTTAATATATATATATATACTATATATATATATATATACTTTATAATATATATATATATATATATATATATATATATATATATAGGCCAAACTAAAGAAGTTACCGCATGATATCTCGAAAACTAAGATTGGAAGGAAACTGATAACATATATGGAATCAGCGTATGAAATTAGTATGGAAAAATTATTTAGAATTTTATTTTATTTTTATTTATTTTTATATCTCCAAAACTACGATAGTAGAAGAAAACTAAAAAAATATATGGAATCAGCGTATAAATATTTTTAGGGGGCTCGAGCCGACGGGGAACACAGAGGGGACGTTTTCCATACTCCGTAGAGGAGGGGCGGAGGAACCCCCGCGACACCGCCAAAGAGCAGGGGTTCAGAGACCCTCTCCCGGAGAAATGAATCAACCCCGTCGTCCCCAGGGAGGCCGAACCCCATTTCTTTGCATCTTTGCGGTTTACCCTAAGTTATTCTTTTAGTTAAAAAAATATATATAAGCTTTTTTCATAATATTTCATACGCTGATTCTAAATATGTTATTAGTTTTCTTGTACCTATCGTAGTTTTGGAGATATAAAAAAAAATAAAAATAAAGTAAAATAATTTTTTTCATTTTCCATACACATTCGCCTACCTTTGATCCCTTTATGTTATCAGTACACGCTATCTATCTTAGTTTTCACATTGCTATATATATGTAGCCAACCAACATATATATATATATATAATATAACCTTATAACCAATAAATGTAATATATATATATACATTTATATATATAACATATATATATATAGTAATAATATATATATATAACATATATATATATAACATATATATATAAATTCTCTTTCTTTATATATATATATATATATATATATAATATATATATATATATATATATATATATATATATATATATATAAATCATAACAGGAACGATGTGATAATTATTAATTGTGGTTAATGGTTATTCAAAAATCTGATAAAAGAGGTGGTGTCGTTATCCTAAGTAGATATAATTATCAAGATAAACTGAAAAAACATTATCTCCGGTAAATCAATATTTATTAAATGTTTTAAGAAAAACACAGACGAAGTTAAAATATCCCTTAACATACTAGCTTGAAAAATTACAGATAAACATGTTAAGAATAAACACCCTTACGCCCTATAATAAGTATGACAGCCACCGTTACTGATGATATTGTACATTTATACGGGTTGCCTAAAATCATTAAAAAAAAATTTTTAAAAAGATGTTCCCTGCGTCCTATATAATAAGTATGACAGGCAATTTTACTCATGACAATGCACAGCACGTTAACAGTATTATCCATACATATTGTAATGAAAAAGTTATAGTAAAATCTGCAGATGAATTTCTCTTGTAAATTAACGGATTAGGTTTTATAATATCTCGATGTGGAAAGTCTTTTGAATCATGTCGTTTATCTGCCTCCACCTCCATATGCATATCGATTGCATGGATTCGGAACACATTTCATAAAAGTGAAATAAAAATGTGTAGAGTCAAATTTAAACTATAGTAATAAAACGGCTTCACACCTTTAAAAATATTTAAAAAAAAAGTTTAAATTTATGTAAACTAACGAAACTCAACATAACCTTACTTAACGTATCATAATCTCAATTAACGTAATTTATTTTTATATTAATTTATTTCACTTTGCATTGTTTAAAAAAAAACCGTATCTGGTACCATGCGCGCTTTTTACATTTTGTTCGATAACGTAGATTTAAAAAAAAAAATTGACTTATGATCAATTGGAAGCAGATAACTGACATGATCCAGTCTTTTTACTATTAATTATATTTTGTTCCAATAAAAGGAACAATAGACGCTATTATCCTTTTAGAAGTTTATTAAAACAGAAATAAACCACTAAGAAATATTGATAAAACAATCTTATAAAAGCTCTTAACCATCTCTATTATACAGGAACACCTTTTTGAATATAATCGTGAAACCTTCTTACAAAAAGATGGTGTATCGATGGGATCCTCATTCGGGTCCCATAATCGCCGATTTTTATTTTATGTCATTTTGGAAATGAAATAATAATAATAATAATAATAATAATAATAATAATAATAATAATAATAATAATAATAATAATAATAATAATAATAATAATAATAATAATAGTACATTTAATCCAATAACTTATTTAAGGTTACTTCGATAATATATTTGTCATATTTGACAGTACAAATCACTTTAAAAATTTGATAGAACGACTTAATAATAATAATAATAATAATAATAATAATAATAATAATAATAATAATAATAATAATAATAATAATAATAATAATAATAATGTTAATAAAATGTTAAAAATAAAAAAAACTTGCATTTCTATGTCGTATTTTGTTTTAAAAAGGGAATTGATAAATACAGATATATATTAGTGATGGGACGATTAATCGTCATCGTCATCGTCATCGGCAAAAATCGGCATATTTTTTTTCAATCGTCATCGTCATCGTCATCGGCAAATTTCGCCGATTATTTTGCCGATTAATTGAACAAATTTTAAGAATTTTGAATAATATTAAAACTCAATAATAATAATAATAATAATAATAATAATAATAATAATAATAATAATAATAATAATAATAATAATAATAATAATAATAATAATAATTTTATATATATATATATATATATATATATATATATATATATATATATATATATATATATATATATATATATATATATATATATATATATATATATATATATATATAACTATATATATATATATATATATATATATATATATATATATATATATATATATATATATATATATATATACCCATTTTTTTTTTAAATTATATATGACATTCCAGTGCCTAATGGTTCGCCTTTCTGTTATGCGTTCATATCCACACTCATCCTCAAGACAACATATCATATACACATACTTATATCCACACCCCTCTTCTAGACAACATCTTACAGACATCCCTATCCCTTATATCATACGTGCCGAGGGAGAAAAATTGCCTACATCGTATGTCCTGCGTGTCGTTTAGAAAGCGACTAAAGGACGGTGGTAGTTGGGTTGGCTGCTCACTACCACTTATCTTTTGCAAGGAATGCTAATGCATGCCTCGGAGAAGGTCGTGATCGCAGTAAGCACCCTTCTATCCTAAAATGTATGAATCGTATCTGTATATGAAATGTCAGAGGAATAAATGTTGATTAGAGAGCAGAGAGGTGATGGATGTTTTTAGAATGGGCAAATTTGATTTGCTCCGCTGTGACTGAAACAAAGATGAAAGGAAACGGTGAAAATAAGTGGTGGTGGGGTGTGAAATGTGTTTGTGTTGCTGTGGAAAGGAATGAGAGGGGGGGATAGAAGGATTTGCAATTCTGATGAGTGAATTGTGGTAGAGAGCTATGGTAGATTTTGTGTGTGTGAGTACTAGAAGTCTAAAGGTTAAATTTAAGTTTGAAAAGGTCAAAATTGTGTGGTTGCGATATGATCCATCGAGGGTAATGTTGAAGAAAGTACGATTTTCTGGGATAATCTGAATGATGTTTTTGGATAGGGGGGAATAGGAGATTCAGTTCATTGCCACATATCTGCCCATTCAAGCATTTTTTTACAGTTGTCACCGCTACTCACGGGCAGAGCCTATTCAAGGAGGGTGTGTTTCAAGTTCACTCTCTAGCGCAAATTACTCATATGAGCACAGACGCAGGTTTTAAAGTGAGCAGATTAAATTCAGTAGGAAAAACAGAAGATGGAAGAGAATTTTACAGAACAGGGTGGTGGGAAAGAAGGAAGCACCACGGCAAACTGGCCTGGAGTTACCAATGTCAACACGTACTCGTGCGCAGATACAGCACCCCTTGTGCTACGAAGGGTCGTAAAGGTGGTGGTACGTGCGAGTGATAAGTTCCATCGAGCACTTGCCGCTGCGGTACCTATAGGATAGAGATAAAACACCAACATCGCTTCTCAAAGATAGAGGGTCAAGTGAACTGGAAAGTATAGAACAGTTTATAAGCCTTTTTTTCGCTGACTCGACCCTGTCCAAAAGCTGGGTGAACCAGAGCCTCCCAGATATGAGAGCAGTACTACACCTACATGGGCGGATGAGACCCTTACTTGTATAGCTGCTGCAACTGAAGAGGAAAAAAGTCTCGCGGTCTAAACAGAACTTCCAGTTCTTTGAGGCCCGCCCTAGCAACCGTTGTGATGTGAGGTTTTCCAAGATATTTTTGTTCATGTTAAGGCCAAGGATGTTTATATTGTCAACAGGAGAACGACAGAACCGTCGAAAGAGATAGGAAAGTTAGAAGGAGATTTGTAGAAGTTGGGTTTTTGAAGAATTGAATTTCACAAAGTTATTTCTATCCATCAGCGAGAATAAAATCAGAAAGATTAAGACAGGAGGCAATTCTAGAAGTAAAGGAGGGAGCGATATGAGTAAAAGAATGAAGGGTCGAGTCATCCGCATATGAGTGGATAGAGTTAAGAGGTTACAGGTGAGAGGAATATCATTAATGAAACGTAGGAATAAAGTAGGAGATAAGACAGAACCCTAGGGAACACCGTTATTGACAGAAAGAAGAAGAAGTCGCCCATCAACAACAGCTGATATTGAGCGATTTGAAGAAAGCTAGACATAAGTAAGCAAAGAGAAGGAGGAAACCCAAAGGAGGGGGCTTGGAGAGCAGTGACGCATGCCATACTCGGTCAAATGCCTTTGGAAATGTCAGAATGCCACCACGCAAGTCCCACACGTAGTTCACAAGACGAAAAACCATAAAAATCCGGTTTGATTGGAATGTACTTATATCGCCAGTAGAACTCCGTGCAACGAGAGCCGTACTGGCGATCGGAAATAAGTGCCTGATGATCTTAGAAGTGAGTTGAGAAGGGTTTCAAAGATCTTAGATAAAATACAAGTGAGAGCTACAGGGCGATAGTTAGAAGGATCAGAGCGGCTTCCTTTTTCGGAATAGGTTGGACATGTGAGAGCTTCCAACACTGAGGGAAAGTGCTAGTATTGAGACATAGAGAATATAGTTGAGCGAGGGCCGAAGAGATTAGCCTTTTCAGTTGGAGAATTAGCAACACAATGATCAGATCGAATAAGAGGAGGAAAGGCAGATTTACAGAAGTTGCTAGAGATGAAAGATTTGTCAGTAGGAGAACCAAGGAGGTTAGCGCACTTTTCTTTGATGAAAGCCCTTTTGCTCGTCGGAATATCTACAACGATTTCTAGCTGAATGAAAATTAGCGAGAGTGATAGGAGAATGAGAATTTTTCCACCCCCGATAGGCACTGTCTCTAGTCTGAATGGCCAGAGAACAAGCACGATCGAACTATGGATTATGAGGAAAGAAAGATTTAGTTTTAGAATGAATGAATGAGGAAAGAAAAATTTAGCTGAAGAAGGGAATGAACAATAACTCATCATCTAACGTTAGAAGTTTATCAAGATCATTTTGAATCTTTATAAATCCATCATTATTCCTTACTGAGGTAACCAATTTCTCTATCCTCCGCAAACTTGGAAACCTTAATTTTAACCCCTTTTAAAATTTTTTTAAACGGGTAGGAGAAACAGCCACTTGACTAAGAAATCGTTACGGACCACAAATATGTCTCCTCATTTCCATTAATAAAACTTT
Source organism: Trachelipus rathkii (assembly GCA_015478945.1). Taxonomy (NCBI): domain Eukaryota; kingdom Metazoa; phylum Arthropoda; class Malacostraca; order Isopoda; family Trachelipodidae; genus Trachelipus; species Trachelipus rathkii. Next base: position 12,091 of record JABUQX010028081.1, read on the forward strand.
TCATTTTCATTGATTAACTTATTATTATTATTATTATTATTATTATTATTATTATTATTATTATTATTATTATTATTATTATTATTATTATTATTATTATTATTATTATTATTATTATTAGGCTCCAAAAATATGTCAGCGATTATTATTATTTTTCATACTTAAGGAATCAAAAATTTTGATGGCTAAAATAATTTCGGGAGGTTGAAGCCTTTTATATATATATATATATATATATATGTATATATATAAAAAAATATATTCGTTATATATACTATACAGACATATATATATATATATATATATATATATATATATATATATATATATATATATAGAGAGAGAGAGAGAGAGAGAGAGAGAGAGAGAGAAAGAAATTTTTAAAATAGTTTTTTTTCAATTAATCGTCATCGTCATCGTCATCGTCATCGTCATCGTCAAAATTTGCTCTAATCGTCATCGTCATCGTCATCGGCAAAAATTTCATAATCGTCCCATCACTAATTAATACATAAATTACGATTCCAAAATTAGAGTTAGGCGAGCAGCGGAATTTTCCGTACCACACCGCACCAAAATGAGCACGCCTGGTGCACCGGCCAACCATAATAAAAATTATCAATCAAAACTCTAATACATGGAGCTTGTAAAACCACTTGTACTTGGGAATTTTTTTTAACAAAGACGTGATAAGAACAACTAAAAACCTAATCAATAATGGTTACCCTCATATTAAAACCCTATAAATAACAGTGGTACAAACGACAGAGCGACGGAGTCTCAAGTCTAGGAGTTAGGGTTCGATTCCCCTTTGAGGATCCTAGGTAGTAATTACCTAGAGTAGTTACCCTCCTAGAATAGGGCAATGTCCGTGAGGTGCAAACTTTTATTTATAAAAGGAACAAAAAACAAAAAACAAAAAACAAAAAAAAAAAACATTTACTTAAGGAAAACGATAATTTTTTTACTTTAAATTATCTAACTCGGCTGATTTTTCCAAAGAAGAGGAAAAAAAAAACTACGGAATTCACATGAGAAATTCAGCCAGGAAAAAAAAGGTCCACGTAAGTTGAAAGTAAGAGCTATACAGAACAAATATTTAAGTAACGGCCTCCATCATATTTTAGTTAAGTACATTCCATATACCAAATTTAAAATAATAAGAAAATCAAATTATGGGGAAGGCACAAGTGCGATGTATATTCTCTGGCATTGGGAAGTTTTAGCCTACTTTCATACTTTGCAACCTCAGAAGTACTGACACGATAACATGATGGACGACCATCAGATCCTTGTACGAGCATTTTTCAATGTTCAAGTTTACATACTGTTTCCAGAAATTCCCGTGATAAAACTTTGCTTCTAATATCCTTCACTGGGTGTTGGTCCATCTAGTGTGCCTCATGAGAACTGAGAGGAAGACTCATTTATATTTGTAATTTATTCAAGTTCACTTGCAGATTTTTTCAGATACTGTTTACATGATTCTCTGTGATGAATTACTCAATGTTGTATTCTACTTTATGATATATCGTTGTGTACTTGTCAAAATAATAGAGAAAAAGGAGCCGTTTGAACTTTTGCCAGCAAAGATTGTGGTTGCTGAATCTCGCAAGAGATATCTGATGATTTCATTTTGAAGTCACGTGAATGCAGTAATTTATCTAAGACTTTCACTCATGAATATGAGCTTTTTAGTAAGGGAGTCATAGTACGGACTATAAGTAAATGAATACATATAGAACTAAGTTACTTGTGGTTTGTCCACCGTATTATTTGCCTAATCATGCTCCTATGCCTCGGAATGGCAAAGAACATAAGCCAATGTACGCTACAACATTCAATCAGATTCCTCATAAAAATATCTTTCACTATTTTCTCCGTTCTTCAGAAATTGTATCTACTATGGTTTTGATTGTTTTTCCATAGGGGGGTGGGGGGGGAGAGAGATGGAGAATATGTGACACAAGAAGGTATTAGATGGCGACACTACCTTGCATTGGACGAGCATATACTCATTACTCAAAGGGGCCACACTCTTCCCTACCCCCCAGTCACAAATTTTCGCCTCAAATGAGCTGTCACGTACTTTTCATGCTTCAGCACATGCACGGTGAAAAGCAAGCATGGCTCGCAAGCAGAACAACCGATTTATAGTGTGGTGAAGTGAGCAGGTTTGGCCAGGTAACGTCTGTGCAACCTGTTTGTCCGAGTTTTTATACTTTTGAAATGAGTGTTAAGTCACATACTAAAAGATCGTTTTACTAGAGCTTTAGGGAGACGTCCCTTTGGTTGGCAGGGGTGGGACGCTAAGACTAACATTTTTGCTTCAGTGTTTAAAAGGTTCATGAAAATTACTTATTTCGGTGTCGAAAGGTTTAAGATATCAAATCATCTCTAGGCAAGTACTGCAGTATACTCTTGCGATTTCGATACAGTTTGGAAGAATTAATACACCTGTGCTGGACCTGGTTGACTTTGAAATCACTTTCAGTTTGCACCTCAAAGTCCAGTTTCATTGGTAGCCTTAACAAAAAATGTGTCCTATTTTCTTCGTTTTGCGAACCGCATCTACTTCTCCTGTTGCAGAGTTTCGCTATTAGCGCACACACTTAAAATTGCACCAGTCGCTGTCTTCTCTCTAGTTGGTCTTGGGTAGGGTATGTAGGAATCAGAGAAATGTGCAGGATTGTCCATCAATCTCAACTAGCGCTATGCAAGCATTTGCACAATATTAATTCGTCCTAGTATACCTATAGTATAGATACATATATATATATAATACTAGTATATATTATAATATATATATATATATATAGTAATAATGAGAGTACTATTATGTATAGTTCAAATTAAGTATATCTATCAAGTTGATAAGTAGTATAGTATATATATACTATTATATATTATATATATATAATATTATGTAGTGAGTTTTCGTAACGATGCAGAAAAGTAGATAATCTATTATTAATATAAATAATAAACTAGTATTAAAATAAGAGGGTATATCATAATATATATATATATATTATATATATAGAATATTTTATATATACTTATATATAGTATATATAGTATACTATACTTAATTATATATATATATTATATATATATTATTATTTATATATATCAATATATAAAGATAATATTAACTTAAGACGCTAATTATTAATTAAGAATAATAATAATGACTTTGGAGAATTAGAAGGTGGTTAATTTTCTTGAGAATTATATAATTGTATGAAGATTTTATTTTATTTATATGATTAAACTCTCAAGAAATTTAACCACCTCTAATTCTCCAAGCAATTATTATTCCTTTAATATATATATCATATATATTATACGTATAAGATATAGTATTAGTAAGTAAAGTAGATATACTTATTATATTGGCTATACTATATCAGTATATATATACTATAAATATATATGGTTTTAATATATATTATATGTATATAACATAAATATATGATATTATATATAACCACTTATACAATACTTGTATTATACTAGCTACGTACTACTACGCCACATATATATACTATTATATATATATATAAATGCTGTATATAATAGCTTGTATAATAGTGTAATATTATATGGTCTTATTATTACTAGAGATATATATATATATATATATAATAATAGTATCTTATCTATAATATATATATTATAATGTATATATATATATATATAGATTATATAGTATATAATATTATATTAATATATATATATATATATATATCTACATATATATATATATATATCTATATATAATAATTTTACATATGCTTTATGGAAAGTAATAGTATTAATACTTATATATATATACTATAATATATATATATATAATAGTATATAATATATATTATATATAATATTAGGTTATATATATATCTATATTTATATTATATAATATATATAATATATATAATTAATATAATAATATAATAAATATATATTAAAAAGAATATTAATAGTATGATATAGTTATAATATAGAACAGTATATGTAATCCGTATTATTCTACTTATGAACTGGCATATTATATATATACTAAATTATATTATTAATTATATAGTTTATTTATAATTATTTATATTTTAATATATATATAATATACTATATTATATATATATATTATAATTATAATATATAAATATATATAAATATATTAATTATAGTATATAAATACCTATAATATAACTATATTGTGAGTACTAGAATTCTAATGGCTAAATTTAAGTTTTAAATGGTCAAGATATATGTGGTTGTGAAATATGGTCCTTCTGAGGATGATGTTGAGGAGAGTGCGATTTTCTTGGATAATCTGGATGATATTTTGGATGTCGTGTGTAGGAACTTCAGATTGAAAGTGTTCGGTGATCCTTCATGGTGTGGATGTGGTCAACAAATGTGGAGATTGTAACAGGTGTTTGGGTGACGGGAGAAAATGAGAATGGTAGGAAGGTGATTGATTTTTGTGAGGAAAGAGGTGTGTGTGCAAATAATACTTTGATCAAACATAATCATAACTGTACTGGAGTTGGTGTAGGTAAAAAACGGTGTGGAAGTTAAAAGTATGATTGATTTTGTATTGTGAAGAAGGAGATGCTGAAGTATGTGTTGGATGTTAAATCATTGAGGGGGTTAGGTATGGGATTTTCGGATCATTATGTTGCTTTATGTAAGATTAAGTGGGTGGAGAGTAAAGAGTTAAGGAAGGAGGTGGCAAGAATTAAGAGTGAAAAGTTAAGTGAGTGGTGAAAAGTGTCTAAGAGAGTTTGCAAATAAATCAGTTGAATGTGAACAAGATAGAAGCTAAAACAAATCTGAAAGCAAATGAAAGAAGAGTTTGTTAGAGTGCAAAAGAAGTATGTAGATGTGGTAAATGCTAAAGGAGGAAGCAAGAATATTAACAGCGAGTGGTTGAATGAATAGGTGATGCAAGCGGTTAAAAGTAAACAAAAATAGTGGTTGAATATACTAACAGTCAATGCTGAGGTTTCAAAAGGAAGGTGTTTGAAATTATATAAGGAGGAAAAAAGGAAGACTAAAATATGCATACGTAGAAGGAAAAATGAAGTGTAAATGAACCGTTTGGGAAGGAAGATGAATGGGGACTTAAGGACTAGGCATATACTCTTTTCTGGAAGGAGAGGAGAGGCAAGATGAAGGATAAGTAATGCAGAATAATAAAATCTGCTCATGAATCAGTGTAATTAAGGGATAAGTGCTTTCAGTAAAGTTTCAAGATAAATGATATTAGGGTGATATCGAAATCCTCGTGGCGTTTGATGGTGAAAAAATATATAATAAAGTGTAGTAGCGCCCATATTTGAGATTGAGGTACTCATTTAGTAGATGCTGAGGATATGTGCTAAGATGAATAAGATAGAAATTCGGTTAATAATTGTCTGAATGGGTATAGTAAGAGTGATTTACTGTGGACACTTGATGTACTCTGAATGGATTTGTAATAGTGTGTAATCAAAGTGTTATAGATGTGAGATATATTAGTTCTGAGGGATTGGAAAAAGATGTATTATATACTGCCTATTCACAGAGCAATAAGTAGGGAGGAGTCTGCGGGAGATAAGAGGAACGTGTTAGGAATTATATTAAAGACAGATGATTAGATGTGATGTCCACGTACTGTGCCACGAAAGAATATGGCTCGTTGTATTGATCGGAAAGAGAGGTTGACATAAAGTGACTAGTAGTGGACTTAATTTGATGCAATAGCACGCTGTGTATGTATTTAAAGTGCATGACTGTGTGTTCAAATGTTTACCTCATTGTAACACATATGGATGAGTAAATATGAGGAGTAAGAAGAATTTAATAACCGTTATAGGTTTTAAATGGATTTAACATCAGCGCGTTATGACAGGATTAATAGTGAATAGATTGTTTAGAGCATGTTTTGGTAGATAGAATAAGTGTTTACGGGAAGTCGTGTTTGGTGGCTAGGGACGAAAAGTGAAGCTCATCTAAATAGCGACCAAAGCCAGTATTGCACGATAGTGAAGCTCGTGGTCAACGATATTATGGGAGCAAAAGTGATTTGTATTCTAGTATTTTGACACGATAAGACGATGTCGAGGTGGTCAACGAGGAATGTGTTTATTATCTACCTTGTGGTTAATGTCAACAAGAAATGTGATGGCAGGGAAGGTGTTTAGAAATGATTGAGAAAGACGATGGAAGGAATTATAGAGTGTGATAGGGTGCCATACTTAAATACATGGACGGTGTGAATAGATTGCTTGGTTTTGCTGTGGCACGGATATGAGACAGCTAGAGTTTTGAGGAGGATTCTAATTGAGGCACTTTGGTCAAGAGAGTGCTGGACGAAAAGGTGGAGGGATGGAAAGTAAATAGTAGATAGGGCAAGTAATAGATTATTCTGTGTAGGCCGTAGTCCGATGTATAAAGTCGCTGTGTAGTAGTAGTATGTAATTAAAGCTATCAAGGTGGGAGAACAAGTGCTCTAGTTTTAGAGATATGATTTGGAGTTTATCCTATTCGATGCAGAAAGTCCGAAGGAGTATGAAGGATCGTCACCATGCAGTGTAATCGAGAAGAGTTGTGAGTGAGTATACAGGTGGCTGATTGCTTAAATGCTTGGATGGGGGAAGCTTGATACCGTGAATGGCGTGTCCTCACGCTTTTGAGTCACGCTAGTTTTTATGTATTAAAGTGAGGGTAATGCGTCTGTCTTTCCGATGTGCTTAATGTGTATTCTATACATGTAGAGTATATATACGTCTCTAGAATAATAGAAGTATACTTGCTATATGGTATCACCACAGTACTTCACATGGATTAATCTTTCGGGTATGTAGTTGTGAGATGAGTTTTACTAAGATATCAAAGAATGAACGCATTACAAGATTGTGTATTGTGAAGCTAGGAGTAACAATGTAGACAATTAACATATCTAGTTTACATTCTTAAGATTGTTCGGTCAATAATGGAGAGGTATGGAATGGAATGTCGTGGTTAAATGAGAATGTATAGCGTAGAGGTGAGATGTGTGCTGAGAAATCGACACGGTGTTTAGGAGAGCTTTCTGGAGATAGGAAAACGTGGATTAGGTCAGTAAGGAGATACCTGAGGTGAGGAATGGTGTGTTTAAGTTGAACAAGCTGGCGTAGCAAAAAAGGTGCATAATAAGCCAGGAATGGACGGAGTTTATGTGAGAGGGCATGTCTGGGGGCCTGGGGTCAGGGATTAAAATACTACATTGAGACGAGATGACTATAATTAACGTAAGGAATACCCTTCGCCAGTCTCCAGTATGAAACGCCACTAGGTGGATTTTACTGCACGAGTACGAGTTATCTCATTTAAAGGGTAGTAAGGGGGACGTAAAGGAAGGCTTTATTTTCGACTTGCTCATTGTATTGTACTTTTCATCAATTATTAGCTAATTCATCCGGCGCAATGAGACCGCGCACCTCACACTCAATCTGGGTATAGGAGTATATTGTGATATATTATATTATAGTATGAATATATATATACACCTAAATATATTATATGAATAATAATAAATTATATTTATATCTATAATATATATTCTTATAATATATATTATATATATTATATATATATAGATATATAATAGTATATTATATTATGATATAATATAGTATAATAAATAAAACCATAGCAATACTAACCAAAATAATCAACACTGTTTGACGAACCAACACTATCCCACCATTCTAGAAAAACACACACATAATCCCCATATTAAACCTAATAAACTACCCAACGATCCTGCCTCATATAAACATATATCATTAATTTCTACTATACCTAAAGTTCTCGAGAGGTTAATCCTGAATAGAATCTCCCCCTCTTAGATACTCAATATGGATTCCGACCAAATCACT
>JABUQX010028081.1:35000-57500 GCA_015478945.1 Trachelipus rathkii
TTAAATTGTTGTCTAAACATATATATTTTTAAGGAATATATTGCCTTTCCCATCCATCTCGCTAAGTGATATGCCCCAGGTTGCCTGAAATGTATTCCAGTTGATGGTATTTTCCCTAGAAATATTAATACTAATTCCAAAAATTCACGATAATCGTGACGAGGCTGCTCTTCTTTGATTTTATTTTGGACATACTGTATAATAACGTTGGCATCATCCTTTAATATATTCCATACTGATGTATCAGAGTCCCATGACAAATATTGTGATAGGTTAAAATTCTTTCATGCTTTTTGAAATCTTTTAAATAAAGATATCTCTGGACCTTTATTCGGTGAAAGCTGTATTTTATAGAAAACACCATGCAATACAATTTCATATATATGGTGCCGACAAGATAGGAACATGATATCACGGTTTAATCTTTGCTCCAGAAGATAACATGCCCCATTCAGCCTCCCTGTGTTGCTTGGTGTAGTATCAAATACAAAAGCTTGAACTGTGTCTTGTAGTGACCATTCCTGTAATGCGTCATAGACAGCAGATGATATTTTTGAACCTGTTCCAGAAGAAAGTTCTGGAACACCTAAAAGTTGTTGTACGTTGAAGCCTGTTGCTATCACTGGAAGACGATCAACAGTTTCAATTCCGGTAATATCAGGAAGCATTTTAGAATCCCAGTGAATAACTACATAGTCTAATTTCAAATTAATAAATGTAGATTTAATTTTTACAGCAGCTTCTTTACGAAACTCTTCACGACCTTTTTTAATGGATGTACGGTTGATAACATACTCTCTCGGATTTAAATTTAATGCATCAACGCAAGCTGTCAATATGTGAACAGAATCTCTGTCACTAACCTTACATTTATCCAGAGCTGCTGCGAGTCTAGGTGTCAAAATTGCCTTCCTAGCTCGTTTGATTGAAACACGAGACTTCTGACAGGACGAATGGCTTTCACTTTCAGAGCTGACGATACCTGCTGGTCCTGGTTGGCTAGAACATTGGGTAGTTATTTCTGCAGATTCCATATGGTGGCCCTCTTCAGCACTATCCTCCGATGAGGATAGCAAATGCACACATTCTGAAATATACAATAAAAACTAGAATTATCGAATATTATGACAGACAATAGGTTTAACACATACGTCATAGAGTCATACACTGAGGGAGAAAGTCACTAACCTGATCCAGAGGTGCTCAGAAGTTGCTTCTGTCGTCTTCGTACTTCCTTTTCTACTCTCTCAGCTTTCCGTTGTTCAGCAGCTGTTAGCTTCATGTCTATGCCTATCATGCTACCTACACGTCCTTTTTGTCGCTGCCTTTGTAAAAACAATTTATCTTCCGCTATTTTGATCAAATCGAATGCCTTTGAATGCGCTATATCAAACAGATCTTCAAGACTGTCTTGAAATTCCTTTTCTTGTTGTCTGCTAATGTCACTGTTTCTGTTTTTGTGTTTTTGCAATCCACGTAGAATTTCATATAAACGTTTACACTTCTTGATGCAATCTGACCGGTCCTGCGTTGGTATACGTGCCTTTCTCCAGAACACTAAACATTCGTCAATAACAAGAGAGGCACTCTCATGTAAATTTAAATTTACGTTGCGCATATTATAAAAGAGAACACGTAGCACATCTCCACGAGAGGGTAACTTACTCCCGGTTATTTGAGTTTTCATGGAACCGAGAAGAAATAATTCATTTCTCGACATTGTCAGTTCTTACACAATCCTACAATTAACATAAGACAATAAATCACGTATAATAACACCCTACACATTAAATAAAACACGAAACAAACTTTGAAACATGCGTGCTATTCCACCTGAGTCAACACAACAACTGTCTTATAGTACTACTACTTTGACAATAGTTTTTGGTAAGATCTGGCAACTTTTGGAGGGCGGGGGGCACGGGTTGCCGTTAACCGATTTAACTCAAATTTTAGGTAAAACACTTTCCTCTGATATGGAACAATTCTAGAGGTACCTGTATATAAATATCAAAAATTTAAAAATAACGACCGGTCTAATATAATATATATATATAATATATATATATAAAAAAATTAAGTATATACATATAAGTATTAATAATATATTATATATATATATATATATTAATATATATAAATAAATAAAATAATATATATATATATATCTATATATATAAATATATATATATATATACTATATATATATTATATATATATTATATATATAATATATATATATATATTAATATATATATTATAATATTATATATATATATATAATATATGGTACATATATTAAGTATAATATTTTTTAGTTTATATATATATATATATATATATATATATATATATATATATATATATATATATATATATATATATATATATATATATTGTTATTCTCACCACATAACCTCAATCCCGAGATCGGAAATAACCTCAATCCCGAGATCGGAAATTAGTCAGGGAAAGTATGTGTATGTTTCTGACCAAGTGGGAAAATGAAAGGTTATTGAGGCCCTATAGCAACCCCTGTTTCAACGCATCGCAGTCGGAGTGCTTGCCACCGTGGGAGTGGGTTCGCATCCTAATGCGCGGTCTTTCCAATGCGAGAAGCATGAGAAGAGTAATTTGTATGTGAATAGATTGTTCTGTTGTGTGTGTTGGCTATGTTTGTAGTGAGGTGTGTGTATTGAGATTAGTTTAATACACTATGCCGCAAACTGCAATACGTAAATATAGAGAAAATCATACTCAGAAGTCAGAACTGAAGATCTGATATTAAAAGCTAGGAATGCTCTTTGTGAACTAGGACTTAAAATGAATAACAAATATCAAACAGAAAACTGGGAAGGAGTAAAAAAAAAAGTAGTTTGAGCAATCCTTCCTAGTGGCATCTTGTCTAATGATGAAGTAAAATTTGACAAACAATGGGACCAATTGGAGCATGCAGGAAAGCCATTGAAAAAAGACAATCTACCAGCAAAAAACCTTCAACCTAAAAATCCTCTAGAAAAATACAAAGTAGAATTCCAAAAGGCATTTGATGAAATAATAAAAATCGAACGGAAATTAAAGTTAACAGTTAAAGAGCCAATCCCTAGCTATCCTAAAATTTTCTAAGATTCGGCTTACATAATTACAGCTTTACCTCCTAGTCAAGTGAATGTTGAGAGCTTATTTTCTGCTTTAAAAATAATAAAATCGTATCTAAGAAGATCGTTAAAGGAGAATTTTATTGAAGTAGTTCTATTTTTAAGAAACAATTGTTTTGATTAAATTTATATTACATATGCTCAGGCAGTTTTAAGAGAAATTATTTTAAAATTTAGGAAGAAAGTGAAATATAATTTTTTTTTTTAAACTAAAAAATCTGTTTTGAATAAAATTACATTACATATGTTCAGGCAGCTAATAGTTCAAAGACGAATTATTTTAAACTTTAGGGTGAAACTGAATTAAAATTTTTCCGTTTAAAAAAAAATCTATAATATAATTATATTACGTAAATGTACAGGCAGTTCATCGTTCAAAGAGAAATTATTTTAAAATTTAGGAAGAAAGTGAATTATTCTTTTTCTGTATTTCTTAAAAATTTTATGCTCTATAAAATATTTTCTGTTTTTAATTTTAAGTTAATAAAGTTGACATTAACAAACATTCAATTTCATCATACCATAAAAATTTTGTAACGGAGAATTAATTTCAAAAGTGCAAATGGTGAAGGAATTTTAACTAGGAGCCGGAGCCGGAGCCGGAGCCGGAGCCGAACTACTTTAAAATGCCGGAGCTGGAGTCGGAGTCGGGTAATTTTAAAATGTTGGACCCGGATCCGGAGTCGGAGACGGGTAATTTTAAAATGATGGAGTCGTAGTCGGAGCCGGAAAAAAATTTACCCGCTCCGCAGCCCTGGTATCAATGTTGTGATTTTGATCCTGCAAAGTGAAGCTGCCACAGATGTAGCAGAAGATATGTCATTATGGCATCTCCTTCTTTCGGATTTTGTAGCCATTACATCACAACCTGCAAATGAAAAATATTACATAAATTGTGATATGTACGTAAAATTATTGAAATATGCAATAATGTAATATGTAATAAATTGTGAAATGTACATAAAATTATATTAATAAAAACACTATTGTCGAAATACAACACCATCTTTTATCACTAAAGCAGTCCCTGACTCCCAACAACTTGCAATCATCAGTGACAAAGTGTTAATTTCGGATAAAATCCATGAAAATAGGGTTTGCAAATTGCATAGCAAAAATTATGTGATACAGCAATCGGAGATCAGATTTGGAATTAGCACCCTCTAATTAGTATAAAGCAGCTGGAAGAGCCCATGTCCAAAAAAAAAAAATAAATAAATAAATAAAAAATAAAGAAAAGCGATTATTTTGTAGACCAGTGTTCTCTCCTTGGGCTTGGCTTCGTCCTGCCTGGACGTTAAATGGGTTCACCCATTCTAGATTAGGGCTCTGCCCGTGAGCGGTGACTCAAAAAAAAAATGAAATCTGTAATGTTTCCCAAATGGACAAGAATATATTATAGGATAGGGTTGAGGTTAAGTCTAAGAGAGTTAAAAACTGTCCCCTTCTTTCTTACTACCTTGACCCTCTTTCAATGCGACGGGACATTGGCGCACTTTCTCTTTTCTATAGGTATTGCAACGGCAGGTGGTCGAGGGAATTGACCTCTCGTATTCCTCCACCACGCGTCACCCTCGTAATACAAGAGGGTACTTGCCCTCAAATGAATGAGTGAATATTGGAGAATCAAGGCTCGTTCGTTGTGGTGCCTCCTTCTTTCCAGCCACTTCTGTTTTGTGGATTTCTTTGCCTTCATCTGTTTTTTCCTGATGTATTCAGTCTTCCTCTCTTTAAGGCCCACGTCTTCGCCTACCTTAGGGAATTGAGTTTTTCTTTGGATGGGGCATAATTTCCGTCTACTTTGTTCTGTTTTGTCCTTGTTTTTTGCCCCTTCCTAGAAAAGGGCCCTGCCCGTGAGTGGTGGCATCATATATATATATATATATATATATATAGTATTATATATATATAATATAATTATATATATATATATATTAGATATATATATATATATATATATATATATATATATATATATATATATATAATATGATATTTTTTAGTATTATTATTATTTTCAAGTTTTCAAGCAAATATATTTTAAGAGTTAAATAAAATATTTAAAGCTTAAAGTAAATATTAAATTTAACTTAGTATTCTGTCAAATGAAAGTTAATATTTAATATTTACATTTATTTTTTAAATTTAAATAGTAATTTATTCCGTTTAAATAAATGAATTTTAAAAACATTTTGAAATAAATAATAAATAAATAAATAAATAAATAAATAAATGAATAAATAAATTAATGAGTAAATAAATAAATAAATAAATAAACGTAAATAGATAGTTAAATAATTATTAAATAATTATAATTATAGTTCTTAAATTTAAAGTATAATTAAAAGGGTTGAAAATTAATGTTATGCTAATTGGGACGCAATTTGTTTTAATTAAGTAAAATAATAATTTTTAACGACCTCGTATATATATATATATATATATATAATATATTATAATATTATATAATATATATTATATATTATATATATATAATATATTATATATATATATATATATATATATATGCTTATGTCTTTTGTTGTTTACAAATATACGTGAGCAGACTGTAATGCCTGCTACATAGGGGAAACTTCCCTTCAACTCTTAATTTGAATCTCAAAGCACAAGGGAATCAATCTCATTTAGAACGAGACTTCCATTCAGAAACCCAAATCGTCTGCAATCCTTGACCATACATCCCAGCAGGACCAAAAAATCTTTGATGACAATTTCTCAATATTGAAACTTTTTAGTCAGCGAATGAAGGTCGGATTATTATATAGCAAAGTTATAAAAAAAATTATTTCTGATTCAAAAGTATTATTTCCAGGTTATTTGTAACTAAAGTAAAGAGAAAAAGCATATTTTGATCCCAAAACTTCGATTCTGTGGTCAAGGCAGTAATTTTGTATATGAGCACATTTTTCATTAAATGAAAGAGTATTCTATATATTTTCAAAGTATTCTGCGGTAAACATAACAATTATATGATTCTATATTTTTATTTTCCAGATTCTTTGAGAATAGCATTGACATTATACTGTAAAACAGATTTGATTCTTATAAAGATTTTTAAATTTGAAATAAGAAAGGTTTGGATCAAATAAGAACATTGTAAAATTCAATAACATTTTACAAAAGTTTATAAAATTTTCTTGATATACAGTATACAAATTTTCTGGAACTGCACCCAAAAACTTTTGGAAGAATCTTCTATACCTGATGAATGTAAATAAGAAAGATTAAGAATTTTCTAGAATATTGCTTGACAACATATTTATTAAGAAACTCAGGAATCACCATTTACTTCAACTTTTAACTCACCTCTAGTGAGTGAAAAGATCTAAAGAATCTAAATGGCATTAATATGATACAAGCATCCAAAAGATGTAATCTGCTACATATGTGGTCAGTTTATCAAAACAAGAGCAAGAAAGTTCTCTGCAACAACATCCATTAAAATGTGTGAAGCATTTGCAGCATACTTTGGCATGCCAGTTGGGGATCAAGATAAATCCTGGGCACCACATGTTGCTTGTGAATACTGTAAAAAAATAAAAAACTTTTGAAAGTAATACAATTGTTGCTTTTATAAAAAATATAATCTTAAATGAATATTATAAAGTAAATGCAAGCTAAATAATATTATTTTTTTTTTTTACTGTAGGATGATTTAGAGTGGGAAAAGAGAGCCTTGAAGTTTACCGCTCAACCAACTTTTACTTTTGTATTGTATCCATCCAAACGAAGAGCTGTCAAAAATGCTCCCCCTCCACAGTTAACTAACTATCCAGACATTCCATCTTCAATTGCTATAGTACCACACTGGGTTGATCATACTGTACCTACTCCTTCTAAACGAGCCCACCTATCCTTAAAAAGCAACAATTCAGACGAAAACTTCATTGAGGATATAGACTACAATCCCAGAGGTGGAGAAGGTGAAAGAAATTCAAACTAACTAAATTAGTAGTTATGCCCGCTCCGGAGCGCTACCACTGGTTTCTCG
The DNA here is from genome assembly GCA_015478945.1 of Trachelipus rathkii. Taxonomy (NCBI): domain Eukaryota; kingdom Metazoa; phylum Arthropoda; class Malacostraca; order Isopoda; family Trachelipodidae; genus Trachelipus; species Trachelipus rathkii. The sequence goes on from JABUQX010028081.1 coordinate 42,171, forward strand.
AAGACGGTTTGAGCTATCGTTATGAAACTTTGTATATGAGCTATTGGTATGTTAAACTGATCACAAGCGAGTTTTCAAGTCGCTAGGTTGTATATAGGGGGTACCTCCCCCCGAGAGTGAAGGCGAAATTGTGCTTTACGCCCTTTTGACATGTCCAATTCCGAGTGAAGATTAGGCCTAATGTTCTTCCGTGAGTGTAATACCCGTTCGTGTGTTATTATTATTATTATTATTATTATTATTATTATTATTATTATTATTATTATTATTATTATTATTATTATTATTATTATTATTATTATTATTATTATTATTATTATTATTATTATTATTATTATTATTATTATTATTATTATTATTATTATTATTATTCATATATATTATTATTATTATTATTATTATTATTATTATTATTTTTAGTAAAATATATTATCCCTAGTAGCTATTATCATTATTCTTATTATTATTATTATTATTATTAATTAATTATTATTAATTATATTTTTATTATTACTATAATACATTGAATTATTGAATTATTATTTTATATATAGTAATATAATACCTTTATATAATATATATATATATAATATATTATATGTTGTATATATATATATATTATAATATATTATATTATATATATATATAGATTATAGTATATACTATATAATTTATATATAAATAATATATATATATATATATATATATATATATTATATATATATATATATATATTATGATATATATTATATATATATATATATATAATATTATGTACTATATATATATATATATTATATATAATTAAAATATATAAAAATATATATATATAAGATATATACTCGGTAATTATATATATAATAATATATAATATATTATATACTATATATATATATTATATATATATAATATATATGGTATATTATATATATATTATATATATATTTATATATATATATATATATATTATATTAATATATATATATAATATTATATATATATATATATATATATTATAATATTTATATAATATATATATATATATAATATATATATTATTATAATATATACTTATAATCATGGTTAGGTTTCTATCTGTATCGGGCGTAAAATTGGAGGTGAAGCTAATATGGTACTAATCTCGTCGGTGACAGATATACGTCGACCCTTGCGTCTCCCCCTGTAGGGGGGCGTGCAATGCCCCCTAAAATCTAAATGTTATGTAGAAGGTTGAAATTCGGAGAGTGATTCGGGGTCGGATTCTATAAAGACTTGGACCGGAATCAGAGAGTTGCATCGCACCGCGGGTGGCTGGGCTCCGGCGGTGCTGGTTAGTACAATTTTGTCTATAATAAATAAAATATTAGTGGACTTGATATATAAGGTGTTATTGGACTCTTTATTAGATCTCAGAAAATGAGCAGTTAAAGTTTTTTGGGCGATAAAGGTGTCATGGGCCCCCTAAAGGGGGTCCTCAGAAGAAAAGGATGGAATGTGTAGAATAGGAAGGAAGGAGAAAGGAGTCTGAATCTGTAGAGTCTGAGTTGGCAACGTGCAGACCGATGCTGCGCTCCTCGGTGACTCTCTCTCGTACATAAAGAGGTTTGGGCTGAGTTATTAAATATTTGTATAATAATACAATATAGGTGTCAAAATATATGTTTATAAGGATGTAGATTTCGAAAATGATGGTTTCAGAACCATCAAGAAAAAAAATAAAAAATAAATAGGTAAATAAATAAATAAATAAATAAAATTTCTTATTCTTTTTATTTTTATAACTTACAAATTTACGTTTTTACATACCCTAAAACAGTAAATCAGTAAATCAGTAAATCAAACTGCCTTCCTCACCCCTTCCGTGATCTATTGATCTATTGATTCAAGTCATATTTTTTACTAAAAATTGTCATGTTTTACATACCCTAAAGCAGTAAATCAGGGAAAGCTTTGTTGCAGTGTTTAAAGGTTTCTTGAGCAGCCACAAGACTGAAAACTATGTGGATCTAGTTGAAACATTAGTGAAAACCTATGGCCAAATGGGCAGCAGAATGTCCTTAAAAGTCCATATCCTTGATTCCCATCTTGACAGATTCAAGGAGAGTATGGGAGCATACTCAGAAGAGCAAGGGGTGCGCTTCCACCAATATATATATTTAAAATATTAATCTTTTAACACAGATATCAAGGAGCTTACAATGAAAACTTGATGGGAGACTATATTTGGGGCTTATTAGAAAAAAAGTAATTTACATTGTAGTTGAAAATCTAGGAAAACTACTCATTTTAAATATTTTTATTCGCTTCCTACAACGTCGAATTAAATATTGTAGTTGACTTTATTTTTTTATTATCACCAAATTATATAAAATACTGAAAGCAATCCATAGTTTTTTTTCGCCCTACAAGCCGCATAAGCAAAGAGTTTCAAAGGAGAAATTAGTTTCTTACACACATTAGGAATCAAAGGCGTTAGTAAATAGGACTCACCAGTCAGGAACAAAAATTGTGCTATGTAATGAATAATCTAATCTTTATTTATAAAAATCTTAATATACCGCTCAACAACGTTACACGCGATTACACACAGTTTGAATGTTTGATAGATCTTGAACATCTAACCACCTAAGCAAATCAAAAGATGTAGAATAAAATTATGCTTAATAAATTGACGTGATAGAGATGGGGTTTGACTAGCAGTATTTGCCTTCGTTATATATATATTATATATTATTATATATAAACATATTAATATTAAAATAAATATATAAATTACAAAATTTAAATATACAATATATATATATATATATATATCATATATATATTATATATTACTAATATATAACTTATTATATACTTGATATTACCCCTACCTATCCTCACCCTTCTCTACCTACTATATCATCCGCTACTCACTACCTCCCTATACTCTATCTACTTCCATACCTATATACACATATCACTTATCCTTATATATAATATAAATAAGTATATATATTATTATATATATATATATATATGTTAAAGAAAGAACATATAATAGGATGGTAAAGATCGATCGTAAACGCACCGGGTATATTGTTCCTCTAAGTCGCAACATGGCGGCTGGGATTCAATCCCGGAGAGGCAGAGTGAATTCTTTACCATCCTATCTATATGTTTCTTTCTTTACCATCTTATCAATAATTGCGTTATTATGCAATATTTAACATCTATTATATATATATTTATGACTTTAATCTATATCATATATATATATATTTATATATTATATTATATATTATAGTGTATATATATATAATAAATATATATATATATATATATATATATAAGTAGTGATGCCGCATGCCGGGACCTCGGGGCAGCAAATTTCTCAAAAGTATTAAGAGATAAGAGGTCTGAAACTTATGGAATTATGTGTTATTATTATATTGGGATAAGTCGAATCCGTGTAAAATTTCAAGTCGTGGATGTATATAGAGGTGGTCACCCCGCATGGTGGACTGCGATATGCGCTTACGCCTTGTGGATGATATTCGCTGATCTGGTGGGTGAGTTTAGACCTAACGAGCGTTTGGGCGACCGAGCACTTTGGAGGTCAAACAGACCGAAAGTCTGTTTGACCGACAGACCAAGACTGAGCGCCGCGTGCGCATACAATACAACATGGTATTATTATTTAGTATTACATCGAGATTCGATTTTCCGAAGGAAATCGAATCTGAGTCGAAAACGATCCTGTAGGGAGCGTTTATATTACGCACTCCGACTATTGAATTTCCACCGTGGTTGCTTTTTCTCAGTCGTCTGAGTCCCGATATATACTCTACACGTGTGTTAGACTGTTAACGTATCTGTCTTTTTTTTCAAACTTGGTATACGTTCTATTGATGTGTTATGATAAAATGATCCCATTCGAGTTTTGGTGACCGTAGGTCACCCTTAAGGGGGGTGAATTGACCCCTTTAGCTCCAGGTCAAATTCGTCCTGAAAATCCTGTTAGGCTTAACGATATCGGAAGTGAAAATTTGGATGTGAGACTATATGATGACCGCAATCTGTCAGAGCACGAGATTACGTTTCTCTGTGTCCCCCCTGGAAGGGGGGAGCGCTGTCCCCCTAAAAAAAAAAAATTAAAAATGATCATAGAAGATTGAAACTTGGAGACAGGGTAGAGGAGTCAGAGTCGGAGACGGACACGGAGTTTGGATGAGTCGGAGTCGGATTCGGAGATGGATTCGGTTTCGGAGTCCATGGCCCCCACCGGAGTATCAGCAGTGAAAAAAAAAGAAAAAAAGCAAGAGAAAGAAAAAATGCAAAACAGAGGAAGAAGAGAAAGAAAGGAAGAAGAAGGAAAAGGGAGAAGGATGAGGAAAGGAGGAAGAGAAGAATGAGGAAGGAGGAGATTCTGTAGAAAGGACTCAGAGTGGTAGTGACACGGGCTGGAGCCCACTTCGGTTTGCTTTAGATTAAAAACAGTCTCGATAACAACAATATTTGTGTCTTTATATAGGTTATTGGATCTGTAGATTTCGAAAATAATGGTTTCAGAACCATCAAGAAAAAAAATAAATAAATAATAAATAAATAATAAAATTCTTACACCTTTTATGTTTATAACATTCCAAATTTACGTTTTTAACATACCCTAAAGCAGTAAATCACTAAATCCAACCCCCATCCATCCACCATCCTGTCCTTCCTACCTTGACCATTCTGTGAGTCATTGATCTATTGATTAGGTCAAATTTTTACTAGTATCATTTTGGATAACCAATAACATAAAAATCAAGTTCTTTATTACAAAGATCAGACAATATATGGCTGACGTAACAAAGTTTTTCACAGTTTAATAAAGCTTACTTAGCATTATCTGAACTATGGATATGACCCACAACGACAACCTACCCCATCTTAAACAGGAATAAACCTTCAACATTAACAAAGTTTTCTACCAAACAACAGTAAAGTATCTAACATAGCATCCAAAAACGTATTAACTTATTCACACTTGTCAAGCATATCTCTCTATCATAACAATGTTAATTTTATCAATTTAATTTGTAGTCAGTAACTAAAATCTTTACATAAACTTGTTGTAATTTATCATATTTTAAACGGTTGAAAGAACCTATCGCATCACAATCTAAACACAGTCTAAAGCTAACATGATGTAACATAAACTAAGAAATATATTATACAACGACAAACCTGACACATCTTAGGTAGGAATAAACAGCTAACACTTAACACTAAGATCCACACTTAACACCAGGGAAAGTAAATAACAAGACTCACAAAAACACATTCCATTCATACTTTATCAAACATATCTCTAACAGAACAATGTTAATTTTACATTTAACATAGTAATAATTTAACAGAAAAAAATTTAGCCATAACCGTACCTAACCAGCATAATGCCTAATGGATAAACAAACAGAGTAAAGTTTTACTCTCTGTTAAGCTAAACTATCACACACAGCTATACTTACACACACACACACACCACACACACACACACACCACACACACAACACACAATAACCAGCCGTCATCATCAATGTAGTCAATAGTAATCGAACATACGAGGAAGTAAAACAAGTTTTCATATTTATAACATATATATATTATAAAAGCCGTTATATAAAATACATAAAAACATATAATACATATAAATATAAAGTTTATTTTAAATATATTACCTCCCCCCCCCCTTCCCCGAACATTTGAACCAAAAATAGGGTACGTTTTATAACCCTCTCTAAGATTCAATACCCTTTGAAAGAATGTAAGTATAAATGTCTTCAGCAACACTAAACCTTTTTTCGGCATATGTCGATCAACAAGCACTCATTCTCCACATACAAGAGAGAAGTAAACTCAGCCAAGCTGATAGTTATTAAAAGCATTTCTGTATACAGCATTATATGGGAAAACACATGTTTCGGTGTAAATATCGTAGATTACACGTGAGCTATATGTATTAAATCGCAGAGTATGTAAACATTGCCAGATGCTTGACAATTAAACCTTTTGTCATTTTGTGCTTCGTTTGATCTTATTTCTGTGTTCGACCCGTGAACCTTAACATGTTTTCGATAGAGAAGGTCATCACATATATCGACGGGTCCAATTATTGGCGTACTTCTTAATGGTTTTTAATTGTTCACACGATGAGAACACCACGTCTATTCTATTAGAACCACTTATGTTGTCTTCCCTGTTAGATATTTCACTAAAAGCGTTGATCTGTCGGATAACAAACACTTGCCTTCTGGACCCTTAGCAGCTCTTCTCGATGTCCGTAATCTTTGATGAAACATTCAGCACAAACGAAATAAAGGTCTTATTCCCTTTGACCTTTGGCAGAAATAGCTAAGCAACGCTAACGACTGCCGTTGTTTACGATTAAATATAAATGACACATCATGGAATATACGAAGCCCATTGTGAAGATATCAAACAACAGACGTGGAGATTTTTGTTCGGGGAGATGTCATCGGTCCAGTACAGCGAAAGAAATGTCTACTGACGGAAATCGTATGCGGAAACAACCCTTATTTATATGGTAATGATAGATTCTTTTCTTTCAGCCAATCAGAAGGAAAGTAACAAGGTACCAGTACAACGCACAACGAACCATTCAGTTTCAAAAGGGTTTATTGATATTTCTCGCTAGACAACAACAACAACAGCACAACACAACACAACAACAACAAACAGCAACAACAAACAACAACAACAATAACATAAGTACCAGTAAATCGAAGTGCTGGTTTATATACCAGACCAAACGAGATATATGCTAACGTAACATTGTTTTCACGGTAATAAAGCTAACAGCCTTACCAGAACTAAGAATATACTGTACAATAACAAAATCTAATACACCTTACACAGTCTCCAAACTAACATTAAAAAGTTCCATACTTAACAGCAGTAAAGTACTACGCCTCGCAGCGTCCTATAGACGTAAACCTGCTCTACTCACGTTTTCAGCATTATCTTCTAACATATCAAATTGTGCTAATACTTTACTCATTAAACACTATTGATTTACTTATCATCGTTGCTCAATCTTCTCACTGAGCTAGAGAGGGCCCGATAAGTTTCAAAAATGTGAGTTTAACTTATACATCATAATCAAGCTAACTCAGCGAACTATAGTGTTCTTAACGATTAACAATGTTCCACAAGTGGATAAAGGCGGTAGGACATGGTGTGCTTCTGAAACTAAGAATGATAACGATATTATGTGTGAACGAAACGATCAAACTAGGTAACAGCATTATAGCTTAGGCGCACTAATATTAAACAGTTAACATTAACAAAAGATTCCACACTTAAACCTGTACCAAGTGTTAAAGTAACTAACACAGTCTACAAAACGTAACCTATTCATACTTTTTAATAAGTTTTATATATATTATATATACTGGCCTTATCAACGCAAGATTAATTTGCTTACGGGTGGAAAACAAAGTTATTAGCTTCATATAAAGCTAACATCATGTTCATAACTCAATGACTAAGGAATATATATGTACAATGCCAATATGATGAATCTAAAACCTCAAGCCAAAATAATCTCCCTCACATCACACAACTACATTTCTTAGAAAAGTTAAAGTAGCTAACCGTTCATTACAATACTCGATATGATTCACCGCTTTTTTCGAGCATATTAGCAGCAGATTAAGCCGCATTATCTACTAAACTAAATAATCCTTACAAAGTGACCAATCTTTCTTACGTTCTGCTCTTTCTCTCTCGTCCAATTCTTGGTTCTCTCTTTCAATCAATGTGATCAATGTATTGTATTGGCATTGAAGTTCAAAAGCCATATTGCTATTTTTATATTTTCCATTCTAAACGGAATTGATGGAGATATTGCCTAGGTATTATAGCAATAAATATACTAAAATGGTATATTAATTTTTGATATATTATAAGCGAATATAATAAGTTCCGATATCTAGTGCATCAGTTGAGCGCGGTGTTTTCGTATTATTCTTCCAGCTCTAGGTAATAGTCCCTTATTCCTTCTTATCCTTCTAGCTTCGTATCAATTCAATCTCAGCTGGTGTAGAACCTATAGTAGTACGTAAGACATTATTCTAAAAGTCTAGTGCTACCAGGATCTAACGATTACTCAGCTAAAGAAATCTGTAGATAGAGCTCTACTCTCGATATTGCTACACCCTATATATTAATGTACTCTAGGTGCTAAGACAAGATACACACTGGTTTAATATAACATTTGCTCCTACTCAATGTACTTCATAGACGTTCTCTTATCAAACATACCTTTAGTGTGTCGTATGATATATTATATCTCTACACATCGAATAAATTTGCACGCTTACCTTATCAAATGCAAAGTTGCTTGAAACAGAGTGTTCATACTCAGAATGGTTCCCACTTTTTCATTCATTTTCAGCAACAGTATTAATATTTAAAATAGATGTGTGGCAGTTGATATGAATGATAATTAATAATATTGACGATGAAGATTTGTGTCGAATATTATTTATGATATTACTCTTTTTTTAATGGAATTTAATTAATTAGTAACAACAATATTTAGATATGTTAAAAAATAATTTTAAATTTCTTATTTTTTTTCTGTTTTTCTGATCTATTTTTTCTAAATAATAAGTATTATTCATAATATATTCATAGTTTATTAAATTTATATTATATATATTATATTGCATTATATTAATATACGATATTATATATATTATATATATATGTTATGATTATCAAAAATGATACTCGAGATCACTGACAGCCAATCTTTTAATAATACTATAAAATAAAAATTTCTTATTATTTCTATTATATATAATTTTATATTATATTAAGAGTATTGATATATTAGATAATATAACCTGAAGTAGAGTAATAAGAGATTGTGCTCTTTAATAATAAGTAAGCTGATGATTAGTTAATTTATTATCAATTTATTATTAAGAATAATAGTTGTAGATGCTATAGGCAGTGGGACAGAGGTGACTTGGTCTCACTGTGCGCGCTTAAAGGTGCGTAGGTCTCTCGTCCATACCCTTAAGCGGCTCCCTCACGAAATTTGGTGACTAGGAGTGCAGTTGTCAGGAAATGACATCATTTTTTGGCTGGTTTTTCTTCTTTGTATCCGCTAGCCGTGCTGCAAGCTCCATCACAAAACGTTCCGGTGTAAAAAATGGAGGGGTGTTCCACTCTAATATATTGTCGTGGTACGTATATGCAGAATTCAAGATCTTTTATCGTCACACTATCTCTGATTGCCATACAGGATCATCATTTTAATAGCTCGTGATTCTAATCTTAATCTATTTTCCCTAACATAATTTCCCTTTCAAAGCAAATATCTCCTTTTCACGTAAGGGCCTTATCTCCATTTTTTATGATATAGAGACCATTTTATCTTAGACTTAAAAAATATTCCCAAATAATTATACATGAACCATGCCCCCGTCAAACCGTGTCTTACAGTCAATGAACTATATGCGTATTTATGAATTGAACAACTCCTGATTCAAATTCTATTATCAACAAGTTTATAAAAAGTTGTTCATAATGCTTTAACTTATTGCGTGTCGAAGTGCTTTGTCCCTCAATCGACGCATAATCTATATATCCTTATATGCATATATGAAATAGGCAATTACTCTAAATTCAGAGATGCGTTGTGTATTAACCCAGTAAAGTAAGCCCACAATTCTTTCCTCATTTCAAATATTCTCAGAAGAATATTTCCACGCGATAACATCTGACTTCTGTATATAAAAGTAGAATGCTTGGAAAACTCTCTTATATATTCATAAAGCCTCAAAAATTCGTGTTGAAATGTCGAGATTTAATAAGATTGATAGTCTGCACTACTTCGTATAAAACTTTTTTTAATGTAACTGAAATTCTTTTCGTTACTAATGAGCATCTGTGAAGAATGCGTCATCACTGTAGACTGAAATACACTTTTCCAATCTTTATGTCGTGAGTTTTCATAATTATTAATGATATTAAATATGTCATTTCCTGTGGGACGCATATCTAAACTTTCATATGAAAGCAAATCTTCTTCAAATTTTTTTTCTCAGTCATATCGAGCAAAAACCATCAAAATTGCTAATCCAGATATGTCTGTAGACTCAACTAGTTGTAATACTAAGAATCACATATACGCAATCTTGAAATAATCACCGCTTTAATCCTATTAACTATCATTAATAAGCTTGGACACAGTAGTGTTGGAAAGAGATAAAGTTTTGACTCTTTTTGCAGACAATACATAAAAAATATACGATTTAACAATGCAAGGTTTAATAAGTGATTCATCAATAGCATGAGCCTCAATAGCAAGAGCAATGTGTTAACATGCCTTATATGACACTTTCGTTACATTTTCATTATCTGTTTAAAAAAATTTTAGTATGAAAATTTTATTACTTATGATTTCTAAGCTTTTTGTACCATGTACCATCCATCCTGTTAGGGTATGCCTGTCAGGTGCTACTCCTCCAGAATCTTCTCCAAAGATTTCTATCTTCAAATGTTCTTTCCTTCTCTATTTCCTCTACCGTCTTGCCTCTACGTTGTACAGCCTCTTCTGTCCACCGAATCCATCCATCTCTTCCTCGTCTTCCTGCTGTTCTCCTACCTCTGTCTCCCAATCCATCATCTCTCTCAATCTCTCCCCTTCCCTCATTCTATTCACATGTCCAAACCATCTTAACTTGCATCTCTCCAAGCACTCCAAAACAGGTTCCACTCCTAGTTCTCTCCTCACCAGCTCGCTCCTCATTCGGTCTCTCAATCGATACTCCTCTAATGAGTCTAAGTACCCTCAATTTTCGCAGTTCTAATTCGGCTTTTTGCATAGTATTCATATGCCAGCATTCAGATCCATACACATATCGGTCTCAGAATTGTTTTATATATTACATATTTTAACCTCTGTTGGTATCCCTTTCTCCTTTAGCAACGGGTATAATATTCCCACATTCTGTGAAAATCTCCCAATTCTCCCTCTAAACTCGCCATCTTGTCTTCCTTGATCATCAAATACCCGCCCAAATACTTAATCTATTCCAATTGCTAAGCCTTATATCTTCTATGGTTCACTACATCTCTTCCTCTCTCTTGCAATCAACCATTAATTTCCGTTTTCTTTCTCTCTGTTTTATATCTCATGGCCTACCATTGACTTCAGTACCTCATTCCACCTATTCACAGCTTCTTGCAGGTCTTGAGCTCTTGATGATATCAAACTGGCCCGCATCATCAGCATAAACCAAAGTGTGCTCCCTATTCTCGGTTTTGCATTTCCTTTTAAGACAAAAGTCCAGGAAAAGTGCAAAGTGCAATGGTGACAGTACACTTCCTTGTCTAACCCCGTTTCACTTCAAACCATTCTAATCTATTAAGAATATATATATAGTAATATATATATATATATATATATATTAATATATATATATATATATATATATCATATATAATATATATAGTATTTTTTATATATATTTATATATATATATATATATATATATATATATATATATATATATATATATATATATACTATATATATATATAATATATATATATATATATATATATATATAGTAGCCTCATATTATATATTATATATATATATATATAATGTATATAAATAATATATATATATATATATATTATATAGTATATATATATATATATATTATGCCTCTAAGGGGGCAAAGCCAACTCACGTCCAGTCCGTGCCCCCGGGCAAACGAGACATCAATAGATGTACTCGGCTAAAGGAGATATGGCTAGGGCATGTTAGGCACAGCAAGCCACTGCCCGAAACAAATTGCTAGAAATACTCATGCGCGAGCCTCGGAAGCCAGACGAAAATTTGGAAGACGACCACGGCGAGATAATGGGACTATGAATCAGGAAAACACATTTAAAAATTATAGGTACGCTACTATAAATGTAGTCACCTATAGAGAGAAGGAGGAGGAGATAGTGGACATCATGAAGGAGAGGAGGATAGATTTGTTGGGGATGGCGGAGATGAGGATGAGGGGTTCTGAGGAGGGTAAAGAACTGGGAGAAGGTTTTATTCTGATATACAGTGGAGTGAGAGAAGGGATAAGGAAGCATGGTGTTGGAATGATAGTGGGTCCGAGACTATCACCATATATCCAAAGGGTGAAAAATATAAACGAGAGAATAATGATGTGTGTGTTGAAAATCGGGCAGAGGAAATATAGAATATTTCAAGTATACGCACCACAACAGGGACATTCAGAAGAGGAAAAAAATAGATTTATGGAGAGAATGGAGGAAGAGGTGGGGATGGAGGAGGAAGGAGAAAGAGTGCTGATGGGAGATTTCAATGCCAGAGTGGGAAAGAGAAGAGGAGAGGTGGAGAGAGTTTTGGGTGTGTGGGGAGAAGAGACAAGGAACCTGGAAGGGGAGAGATTGATAGATTATTGTATGAGGAATGATCTAAAGATTATGAACACCTTTTATAAGCATCGGGAGTCGCACATCTATACGAGATACAGGTGGAACCAAACAACCCAGCAATTTGATCAAAAATCGATAATAGACTATATGATAGTATCAGATAAGAGAATGGTAAGAAATGTAAAGGTGATACCAGGAGTGTCGCTGGATGCAGATCATAGATTGGTGGTGGCAGATATGAAGATGAGAGGCGAAAGAACTGTTAAAGAACAAAAAAGAACAGTGATCAAAGTAGAAAAGCTGGGTGAACAAGAGGAGAGAGAAAAGTACAAACAGAAAATGCAAGAAACCTTGAGAAGCGGAGTGGAGGATGAGAGGTTGCAAGATGTAATAAAAGAGGTTGCAGAGGAAACGCTTGGTAAAAGGTGGGTAGGAGGAACTAGAAAAAGACACACACCATGGTGGAACGAAGAAGTGAAAGATGCAATCAGAAAGAAAACGGAGAAAATGAGAAAATGGTTGAAAAGAAGAACGGGAGAAGCGAGAGAGGAGTATGTACAAGCAAGAAATGAAGCAGAAAGAATCAAGAGGAGGGCGAAGAAGGAGGAAACGGAGAGGATAGCGGCAGAATTAACGAGAGATGTATATGAGGGGAAGAAAAAGCTTTTTAAGATGGCGAAAGCATATAGAAAACCGAAGAATAAAATCAGAAACATAAAGGATAGAAATGGAGAGATACTGGTAAAACCGGAAGAAAGGAATGAAAGGTGGACGGAACACTATGAGAACTTGTTAAACGTAGAATACGGAGAACAAGAAGAAGCGGTGGTGAACAGGGGGGAAGCGGAGGAGGGGAGAGAGGGGGAGGAGGAGATCACAATGGAAGAATATGAGAATGCTATAAAAAAGATGAAAAGGGGCAAAGTGCCAGGAGAAGATGGAGTGGCAGTAGAGTTGGTGATGGAGGGGAGGAGAGGAATTGAAGGAGAGAGTTTTTAACCTGTTAAACATTTGTTGGAGAGAGGGAAAAGTGCCGGATAGATGGGGGAAAGCTATAATAATACCAATATACAAAGGTAAAGGAGATGCAAGCAACTGTGACAACTACAGAGGAATTTCATTGATGGACCACCTGGCAAAAATCTACGAAAGAATATTGGAGAGAAAGTTGAGAGTGATTGTGGAGCCGAGACTGGGGGAGGAACAGCACGGGTATAGAGGAGGAAGAGGAACGACAGATCTTCTGTTTACACTAAGGATGGTTATGGAGAAGATGTTAGAATATGGCAAGAGTTTTTATGTTGCGTTTATTGATCTGCAAAAGGCTTTTGATTCTGTACCAAGGGAAAAACTATGGAGAGTCATGGAAGAAAATTATGGAGTGAGTGGTAGACTGAAGAAAGCAATAATGAGTATGTACGAAAAATGTAGTTGTAACATCAGAACGGAGTGTGAAAACGATATATGGTTTGAAGTAAGAACAGGAGTTAAACAAGGGAGTGTATTATCGCCTATATTGTTCATATTATATTTAGACGTGGTAATAAGTAAAGTGAAGGAGAGATTAGGAGTTTTTGATGGAGATATAATGGCTTATGCGGACGACCTAGCATGTTGGAGTGAGGAGGAGGAGAAGATACGGGAGGTGGTGAGGTTGTTTGCGGAGGAGTTGGATGAGGCAGGGATGAAGATGAATGTACAGAAGACGGAGATATTAATGGTAACGGGAGGAAACGATGAAGGCATGAGGATGATGGTGGGGAAGAGGAAGGTGCAGCGGTGGATTCCAGCGTCCTACATTAGTGGGAATGTTTAACAGGGAGGGAGGACGTGGAGCGAGAGTCCTAGAGAATGGAAAAAATATTGGAACGAGCTTGAAGCACTGTACCCATGAGAGGACGGAAATGTTGGAATGGAGGTTAAAAAGGTAATCTTTGAAAGTATATTGACTCCGACGCTACTGTATGGAGCTGAAACGTGGACCACTACGAGGAGGGAGGAGAGTAGAATACAAGCGGCAGAAATGAGGGCTCTGAGAGCAATGACTGGAAGAAGCAGAAGAGACAGAATAAGGAACGAAGTAACCAGAGAAACTGTAGGAGTGAAGAAGATTATACTGAAGATGGATGTGGGAAGACTGAGATGGTGGGGACATCTGGAAAGGATGCAGCCTGATAGAATGCCGAAAAGAAGATGGGAATGGACACCGGAGGGAAGAAGACCGAGAGGTAGACCGAAGAAAAGATGGACTGAATCGGTGGAGGATTCTTTAAAGAGATGCCAGCTGCAGACAATGAGATGGTTGAAGAGAAGAGGAGTGGTCCAGGAGAGAGATGTCTGGAGGAAGACCCTCGCGCAACTGACAGGATGAAAATCCTTCCTGGGAGAGGAAGTAAGTAAGTAATATATGCCTCTTTAACTTTGCTGGTGCTAAAGAACTATTTGATAATATTTTGCTACAAAATAAAACAAAGGGCATCTGGAGCTTTTTATCACCAATACTAGTAAGGCCATATGACAAATAATTAAGATCATAATTAGATATTTTTTATTCGTAGAACCGAAAGTATACTTTTTTTCTTGAAATAATCAAACTGCCAGTTTATGATGCTTGAACGGGTTCGGCAATATCTTCGTCTTCTGCAGAAGCGGTTGTTTCACTTGTTTCTGCATTATACTATCAGTTTCGGTATTCTTTTGAAAAGCCATATTTTAAACCGATCAATTGTAGGAATAATTTCTAAAAATTAGAGACCTTTTGATTAAGAAAGTGTATTTTATAAAGTTTTATCGAAAACAAAAGTATACGGCACATAAATTTCAAAAAATACATTAACGATATGTGACTTTACTAGAAAAACA